>VFFE01007724.1:1503799-1527104 GCA_008921705.1 Burhinus oedicnemus
ATGGAAAAAAGGAACTGAATATGCTTGCAATTGCTGCTTTTCCTTTTTGGACTGACTTTGGAATAAGTATTACTCTTTTCTTAGAAATAAGAGGGTTAGGAAGATTACAAGATTATTCTAATGCCTGAAAGTCGAACCCAAAGAGTAGAACAACCCGAATTAATACATATTTCTGAAGTCTGAGAGGTTTCCTGTTAGCAGTATGCCAAACAGAACAAATCAAAACTGCACTTCTCCCTCTGGAGTGCCAAATAATAGAGGAGTCAACTAAAGGATTCTTAAGAACCCTCACAGAGTATGTTAACATTCATTTAAAAGAGCTGCAAGGTGCTTCTGTATCAGTATCATACATAGTAGAAGGCTAAGTAATCTAATGTCCAAATCAACACTCTAAACCAATGTACAGATGGGATGGAAACACAACTGATTAAACATGACATATAAATAACAGTATGGAGGTGCAAATTAAGCTAAGCAGATAAAACACAAAATGTGTTACTGAAAGATAACAAGGCACTAAATAACAAAGAGGAAAAGCTTAAAAATAAATCTACGTTCTATAATGTGTTTGTCCTGGGGATGCCAGGAGGAAGAAAAATAATACAAGCTTTCAGAGCCAGGCTCAAAGGACTTCAGGAGATAAACACAAGGGAGGTCTCCTTCTATACAGAAACCCACTCCATCAGAAACCAATGAAAGCAACTCAAGTGTGGTGAGGGAAAAAGGTCTGGATTTGTGCTTAAAGGTATCATGAGACAGATCGGGTTATCCTAAGGATATCACGGGAAGGGTTTCTCTCTGAAGGGCAAACATGTCTCTTCTTCCTAAAAATATGTACAAAGGCAAGGATTGTGCGATTTGAGGCTCTGGAGGGATCCTGTTGATAAAACAGGAGACTTGTCATCTTTCTGCCTACTTGAGTTGCACAGGCAGACTTTTATTATTCTGGTAGATAAGTAGTAAAAAACCGTGAGCATATAGGGTAGAATGAATCAGGTGTGAATCAATCACTATTGTACTGTTAATAAGAAATAGATATGCATTGCAAAATTAGAACCCAGATCTGCCAAGTAACTACTGCACATCTCAGGACTGTACATTAATACTTGTAGGTATTGTTAAGTTTGTTATATGTATATCAGGCCTAGCTGTGAGATTTAGATGAGGCTTTGTTCAAATCCAGATTTTCCCTCTAATTTCCAGATTTTTGGGGTTGTCAGTCAAACTCATGACTGTATAAAAATGAACACATAAAAAGAAATAAACCTTAAAACATACAGACTTAAGAAAATATTAGTTATATACTGTTGACTAAATGGTTTTATTTAATTTTTGTCCACTGGTAATAAAAGATAAATGACATTGTGTGGATTATTCATAGGAACACATATAGAAATATGTTAGGTTCTTGAAGGGCTAAAAGACATATCCATAAATAGTTCTTTGGCAACTGATAAATAATAATGAATTCTGTAAATGACGGACAGTTTTCTGTAAACTCTTCTCTTAGAATGGTTGCTTTAGCTTCCTCTTATAGCAGATTGTCTTCCCCTTAGCGTTATAAAGCTTTTTATAATATCTTTGTGTGTTTTATTACTAATATATCTAATATAGAGAAGCACTACACATTTTTGTAGTCTTATTCTATCAGTAGAACATCACTAATTTACACATATCTAACAAATCTGACTATAGGCTGTGTTTGCACAGAACTGATTGTATGCTTTGAAAGTTGTTGACAGAATAAAGCACTGGATTTGGTTCCCTGATGTGCAGGTGGTTTTATTTATTTATTTGTTTGTTTTGCAAGCATTTATATGGCTTCTGGGAATTCATGAAAAATATAGTGAATCAAAACATTTCATACAATTTAGCATGAAAAGTCATCCCACAGGTGCATTATTTGACATTTGCTTTTCATCATTCTCCTATTTAAAAATGTTCAGTTACTCATATACCATCTGACTTAGGTGAACAGCCAAACAACAGAAATTGCAAAAAAGAAAACAGAACAGTCAGAATAAATAATTTACTAAGAAACTACAGTCTGAAAATTATTTATGCAACCCTTCAGATAATATTAAGAAACTACAAATCTAAAAAAAAAAAAAAAAAAAAAAAGATTTTTTTTTTTAAAATGTCTTAAAAAATTATTGACAGCTTGTAATGTGTATACGTGTAGCCTGATGATATGCAATGTGCATGAGTTAAGTATTTTCTTCTGTTTGATTCAGTGTAGCTTTGCTTCAGAGAGTTTTGGCATGGGCAAAAAAGCCCCACAAAGTCCCTCAGTGGTTTAAGAAAAAGGCTAAAAGTTTTTGTCTTGCAATTTGCCTTCCATTCTTTCTTGAATCCTTATAAAATCACCTCAGGAAGAAAACTCTGGTGAAATCAGTGCATTTTTGTGAAATATTGTAAGTCCTGCCTGAAAACATGCAGGACTCCTGCAAAAAAAATTGCAGTTAATTAGAAAGTTTTGCCATTCTGAAAGTTGCTGATTGTCAAGTAGGCTGACTTTTTCCGTAAGCCCTCAGGAGAGACCCAATAAAGTGTCTTTGTCATGAGTGCTGCATGGGAATCATGATAATGATGAGAATGACAAGTTTGGAATGAATGGTGTTACTCACCAACCCATGTGATTCAGGGCCTCACCATAAATTTTTCTCTTGTTTTCTGGGGACTCTGGGACCAGTCCAGCTTCAGAACAAAAGACAGATGACAACTGCTAATGGGGCTGAGTTCTAATGATGCTTTTTATTGCCATCTCTTTTTTTAAAAGATTAGTGTCTAAATTAAGTGCTTGCTGCTTTGGGTTTTATAACTTTGGCATTCTTTCTTCCCCAGCTGTTTATTTTTGTTGCTAATATTTTGATGTTCAGTATAATGAAACTGTGTTAGTACATTCCTTAATCTTTGACTCTGTCTATAATCTCAGGCATTATGCATGCACTTGTATAACAGACTCTTAGAAAGGATATGTTCTGCCTTAATGTAACAACCAGCACAGCATCCTATATAAATTAGCGCCCTAGGAAAAGCATTCTTGCTTTTTACCTTTTCCATGAATATGCATCACTTGTGCTGCAGCAAGAATTATGGATATCGTTTATAACTATCATTTCCTTAAACTTTTTAAAAATAAGCCCGTGCTTATGCATTGATTGGGTAGCTGGTTTGTGAACTATTTGCTCCCACCAGTTCACATGGGTTGTGACCTCCAGGCATTGTAGATCATATAGTCTATTTGCATCTTTCTTTAACTGGGCATCAATTCTGAAAATATGTATCTATATGTTTATACTTTCACTGTCCTGTTAGAAGAAACTGTGTTTTTCACATGAATAGTTAACCATATGTATGTTTTCAAGCTCTTGGCATAACTGCTTAAGGTTTGTAGGGTGATTTTTCTAGGCCCTGTTGCACTTGAAGCCATATTATATTATGAAAGAAAAAAAAACCCACCACCAACAACAACATAACAAATTAGGTCAAATTCTTTTAGTAGTTGTAACCCTTAGTTATGCTGTGCACTGATGGTTCAAATATTGGTAAAAAGATTTAAAAAAAAAATTTTACTAGATTAAAGTTACTCTCATACCTGATGTTCGTTGACACTGAAAGTTTTCAATCCCAACATCTTGAGAAGAATGTACAAGAAAACTTTATACAGACAGTTGCATTTGAAGGAACATTTTTGTTATTAGTGTCGTTATCATCTTCATCACTATTATTATTATTACAGTTACTGTTGTAACTCTTTCCAGTAACCTTATTTAGTGAATATTGGATGTTGGAAAGCAAAGAGAGCTTCAAGAAAGTGTTTCCTTTTCTATACATTGAAGTTTCATGTAGTGTGTCTGTGTCTTGATCCTTGGAGCGCTATGCCCTCCCTTTCACCTTGGAGAAGCCTGGCATGGGTAATATTCTGATTTCCATTTAAAAACTAAATGGCAGTCAAGATATAACAGTAAATATATCCCCTCACAGTGCAATAAAAGAGTAGATAAGTAAGCTGTTTATAAAATAAAATATAACTGTGACATATTAGCCATGTGTCACTGCATGAAAATTTGAAGCACAAAACTTTATGACCATTGTCTGTTACTTCAGCAGAGGAGCTTAGCCAGGGCAGAGAAGTCTTGAGAGGCTGTCACTATGTTAGTTTTTATTTAAATACATACTGCAAAAAATTAAAAACAAACCACAAGCTATTATGATTTCATTTTATGAATAAAATTGTCTTCATTAAGTAAACATTTTGAAAAGAGTAAGACTTTTTTGCTACTCACAAATATTACCAGTAGTGAAGTCTTTAGACCGTAACTTCTCTGTAGCATGAATAATCTACACACCAATTAGATTTTAAAATAGTTTTCTCTCAGTTCAGAGAGGCCCATTTTCACTGTTTTGGGGCTTACTGCAGAATGCTATTAGCACTGTCTTTATTTTATAACATGAATAATACAACATAAGGATCTTGGACTGGTTAACCCAGGAATAATTGTATGAATTGGTGTGGGATTTCCCAGGAGGTGATGTGCTTAATCAAGGTGTGATTTGGTATCTTGAATCTGACAAAAACGCACGGCACTCAAGGCTAGAATAAAGATTTCTAGGGCACATGCTGACATCCTCTCTGTCACTTCTCATTCTTGCAAATGAGAACCTTGAGATCATAAAATGAAGAAGTGTCTGTTATTTCAGTTGCAATGAGATCTGTGCGCTGCTTCTTCTCATGTTGAGGAATTGTAGAATCTGATGCTCAGTAAAGATAGCTATCATACTGACATTTAAATTATTTAACTTCTCTTCAGAATAAGTGGCCTTTCTTTTTTCCTAATACGCTTCAATAAAAATTTAAAATACATCAAGGAGCCGCTTTATTAGCATTGCCATGCAATATCTCAGCGATAATAGCACTTAATTATTATTTCTCTAGACTATAATTAGGACAAAATAAGAATGATTGCATTCACAAAGTGGTGATGGCAGTTTGCCATGGTCATTTTTGTCCATTATACCACCAGTCATTGATTCAGTGCTGATTGTAAAGCCAGTTTAATCAAATTACCAACCAAACAGATAACTTTGAAACAATATTTGGGTTTAACTGCAGTGCTAATGACTTTTTGTAAATATGTATGTATGGATATCTGCAGATATACTGAAGGTTAGGTCATGTTTCTGAGGAATACCAGTTCTAGGGAAAACCTTCTGTTCTGTTTCTTCAGGATCATTCAGGCTCAGTGCTTGGGGTTTTCTAATTATAAGTCTGTGAGAAATTTGTCAACATATATGTCAAAATGGTGAAAAAATAGTAATAAGGGCGCAGTATTCAATTTTCCTCTTCAAGTCTTCAAACATATTTAATTTTAAAGTGAAAAAGGTTGCATTGAAATATTATATAATTATATCTCTGTCCTTATCAAATTTAACAGCCGCAAATGAATTAACCTGTCTTACTATTAAAGAAATCAACATTTTTATAAATGTTGTAGTTTTGACATAAAAGAGCAGAGAATGCTAACTGGCAGAATAAATAGTAATCTTTCCCTCCTCGAGTTATGCCAGGATTAATCATGAGGTCTCATGTCTGAAGCTGCTTAAAGAAAGCAAGTTTGCTTACCCAGCCCTCGGTTTATCAGCTCGGATCTTCAGTGAATGCATCCTTTCAGAAAACATAAGAATCTGGAAACTGAGATTTTCAGATTCTTATGTGAAATTTATGGTGAACAGACACTGCAATAGAACATTAACATTCCCCGGTCTTTTTGTATCAAATAGCATGTAAAATTCAGAGTGTTTTAAGCACACAGGAGCATTTTCTGTTGATTCAGTTGACAGAATTTTTTTGGTGCAAAAGTCTTCTTTTGTCTAAAAGCAAACCTTACAAGAAATTTGCTGCCACACATTTCTTGTTCTTCAAAAAAATCTTTGCAGAAAAGGCATAATGTGGTGGAAAAAGGACAAGGAACCACGGATAATAGAATTTATTATTCATATTTCAAAATAAAAATGTTTAACTGTGGTGTGTTAGCCACATCACACCTTGTTCCATGTGCAAAAATGAAAGTATGGTAAAAGTATCTATACAAAGTAGTTACATTTAGCCTGTGCTGAGATATTCTTAGTCATCTCCTCAATCGTTTTCATTGCTGTTAGGCAAAAATGTGGTCTTATTAATCTAATTTTGTGATTTTTGAATCACACTTGGGTGTAGCAAAACATAACTCTGCCACTACTTCTTTGCTCTTTCAAAATTTCTTTTCAGAGTAGGAGACAGAATGAATCCTAACTAAAAGCCTACTTCCTCCCTAAATTTTAGGGGTCTAGAGAAGCAGTCATCCTAGATTAAGTGTCAAGGTTCCCTGTCTAGTCAGCAGAGGCAAGTGGTTTTCAAGTCCTCCAGGGGAAGACCTACTTCTATGGAAATAATGGCTACAGCTGTTAAGGGATACTAAGAGTGGTGTCTCAATTTAGCATTCCAAGTGGGCAGATTGTTAGTCAAGGGACTAGCATTCCTCATATCTACATTCTGCTAAAATGATCAATGCTACATTTGTAGTTGGAATGAAGGTTTCATACGAGGTTTCTAAAGAGTTATAAAGCTATTTCATGCCGTGCACAGAGCCATCAGTTGGCAGATAAACGAAGACCAGAAAGCAAAGTTTGCAAGCACACAAAAAATGAACTATAATCTTTATCAAAGCGAATGCTACTATCTTCCTCATCAAAAAGCACCTTTTCTGTTCCTGTTAGATTGCCTGCTTCCTTTTTTTTTGAATCAGGTTGTGAAATAAGTGGCGTCAACCCATATTCTGTGCATTAGTTAACAATTAACCACCTGTCTATATCCACACTTCCCACCTAAAATGCCTAATTTATTCGTGTCTAAGGAGACAAGCTTATCAATTCACAGGACAGCCAAGGGAACAGCTTTCTTGTATTCTTAAAGCAGTTTTATATCAATACAAAAATAACAGTTTTGTTTCCACCAGTTCACTAGGCAGAACCACACATAGGATGTACTCACTGATGAAGAAATGATTGGAGAAAGAGTGGAATATGCTGATCTAGAATATTACCTGAAAAGACATAAGGCATCTCAAGAAATCCATATGGCAAGGAAAGTTCCACATGTTTTTTAAATACCACTGTATATAAGGGATTGTCTTTCATGTTTACTTACATGATGATAGTATATTTTATGTGCATATAAAAGCTTGTACACATAAATGCTGTTTGTAGTGCCAATACAAGAAGGAATATATTGTGGTTTACTACTACACGGGGAACAATTAATTATGCCCATGCACACCCGATTGAGTGGACTTTGTTTCATATAGCTGGATTTTTGCCTGAACTATTCATTGCTTCACAGAGACTGAAATGTCCAAAATCTTATTGAAGAGGAATACACCACACAGATTTATTACGACCATACAGATCTTTTTATTGCAGTCTGAATTGATTCCTGCCAGCAGTGTGAGTATGGGACTTTCTCTGAACTGCTCAGTGGTATCAGATGATTTATCCACATCAGAAGAAATAAGTGACTTTGGTTTAAACTTTTCTGTCTGTTCCTCCATACACACAGTTCATCTGGTGCTGCTTATTCCTTTTTATGTGACTTCTAAGATGAACTCTGAAAAGTTTAATGACTACACTGTCCAAGCTTGGTTATGATTTTGACTGATGCCTTGTATTGGTAAATATCTGGATGTTATACAAATAGAGGTATATGATGGGATTGACTGCAGTAGAAGGGGGCTGGACTCAGTGACTCTTGCCTTCCTATATTCCTTCAATATTTATTCCATTCAATCACATCATTGCTTATTGCAAAGATGAAAATAGCCTGAGAAGAAAAGACCAACGTCAGATCTCTCTGTTCCTATTAAGTGGTCTAATCAATAGGCTTGAGAAACGTGGTCTCCTGTTTCTTTGATCTACTAATTTTTCTGTTATTCTAGTCAGAAGGAAACAGCTTCAGTAGAACTGGTACAGGGAAACCTGTCTCTCCTTTTCCCTTCAGTCTGTAAACTAGGATTTGAGGCAATTTTGGAAGGTGTGAGCTGGGGATTTGAAAGTCTCAGGCAGAGTTGGAAATAAAATTTCAGTCTGCCAGGTCCTGGTTCCATCCGCCAGACTTGTATATACGTTATGGTGCAGCAAGTCCTATTTAAGTCACTGATGCCGCAGGGGTTTAGGTAAATCTTGTTGTTGCAGACAGAGTTCAGAGTGTTGAAAACTTGTGATTTACACATCCAAAATGGTCCTGAGTGTGAGAGATCTGCTGAGCAGCCAGCCCACACAGGACTGAAAGGCTTCTGGGCATTTGCAGAAACAGAATTTAAGTATTTGGGGGACTTGAATGAAATTTTATTAAGTTCTTGGATTGTGCACGATCTTGCTCAAATCTATGATGTGGACATAGCCCAAGTGATTTGCTCATCATGACACAAGTATTATTGTATGAAGCTGATTAACTAACTGAGGGGGCTTTTATGTTTCTTTAAGACCATACTGCCTAAAGTAGTAATTTTTCCTTTTGTGCCAGGAAAAGCCATTTAAACATCCCACCAGGAGGATGTAATGACATCTGCCGTCAACCATCAGACCAGTGATTTCCAGTCAGGTTTGACAGGGGAAAAAAAATAATTCAAATTACTTATACTTAAAGAATGCAAAAGTCATTGGTTATATGTTTGAATTTTGTTATGTAAACAAACAAACAAACAAAAATCTATAAAAAAGTAAAGATTACCAACTCTTGGATGTTTTAAGATGTGAGAGACAGAAAAGTGCCAGAACCTCCCTGATACTGACAGTATATTCAATGGTACTGAAAGATCCATAGTAGCAATTACACATATGCATTTTCATTTATTTTCAACTTTACATCTACACAGCCTTTGCAGCCTTTTGAATCCAAAAGGATAGTTTTGGTTGTTTGTTTGGTTGGGTTTTTTATTTTTTCATTTCATTTTTATTAAAATACAGATGAAAAAATAACACATTTCTAACCCTACAAGAAATCAGATTGCCAGGTGTTTAAAGGGGTGCTCTTTAAAAGAAAGGAACTCTTCTCTACTTGCTTTCTTGTGCTGCAGACAACAACCAGTTTACTAACACTAAAACATAAATCACCCTCAGCAGCACATGATTGTTTTTGCTTTCCAATCAACTCTCCATAAATATCAAACCTATTTTTTAACAGAACAACCTTGTGGAAGCATTATTTTCTTTTTAATGCTTATTTAGCCTATGGAAAGAAGATTTATTTTGTTTTACCAAGAGACTTTGATGCTTTTATTATCCTTCCTAGAAGACTGATATTTCACTGATGATATAATATTCTCTCTCAGAATGGAATCACTGCTATTCTATCCATGAAATTACTGTAAGAGTGCATGTTTATTCATTTTAACTAAAAATATACTGGAAGAATTTGCTGAAAGTTCCACACAACGAAGTTAGTTTATTCTGTTGATACGTAGATCTCTAAACAGATGTTAGTATATAAATGATGTACTAATGTATTTGTTACATTTTTTCACATAATTTTCAATTAATATGTAAAGCATTGCATAAAGGGGCAAAAGTTTTATAGTCGTTTCATTTTCATCTGAGTCACCAATATTGGCCTGATACTCCAGGTGTTGATTTTCAATTTCCCTGGTGCTTTCCATAGACATTCACTTTTTGCCTTCAAGTAAATGTGGCCATTTTATGAGGTGATCAGTATTTCAACCCACGCTAGAGGAGAACTAAAATAGACACTGGTTCCAAAGGGTACCGGCGACTTTCTGTATAATGTATGCATCATCCAGTAAACTATGCCCTGGGATATACCCGTACTACACCATTCATTTAAAGGGCAATTTCCATCCCAATGTTTTTATTTTTTAACTTTTTACAAAAACTTGATTAAATATAAGCATTTTATGAAGTAATGCCTGGAGGTTCCTGTCAGTTTTCATTGTGTCGCCTTTTAAGCCTGAAGTTATTTTCTGAGTTAAGAATTCCTGTTCTTTTTGATAAGCTTTACCTTCCTTTTTTAAATAGTGTGACTGAGAATAAATAACTCTTTGCACAGCTTATGAATTTTCAGAAGATCTCTCACAATCTTTTATCATGCAAAATAACAAATGATTTAATTATGAAGTTTTAAAATATTTTCTGACCTCTATTTATAATGAAACTAAGCAGTGATTGCATAAGTTCTTAATACAGTGTCAAGTATTCTGTTTTCTACCTGAAACATTCTGTGATGAGATTTGTAAAGTGATCCATTTACTGTCATGTGTTATGTGTTTTGGGATAGCAAATTCACATTTGCTTTTACTCTTACTACTAAATTCCTTTTCATTGTGTTTTTTACATATTTTACAATGATGTGTGACTTCTAAAAGGTGAATAACGGCACAGTTTTACCCAGGGATTTATTGTTGACATAACGGATGGGATATAAAAGTCTAATTACTTGATCAGCTAGCAGAAGATAGGAGCTTGTATTGTGTTCCTTACATGAAATGCTCAACAAAGAACATAATTTGTACAAGTAATTTCTTGTGTTTAGCTCATGTAATCTCTAAAAAATGTGCTCATGGTCAGTAGCAGTTAACAGCTTTGTTTAACTGTAACTTTTCTTTTTATTTTAGTCACCGTCCAAATAATTCAACAAAGGACCAAGGATGAAATTATGAGATGCTTCTTTTTAGATATACATGAAATGGGATTTTTACCTTTTCACTTCAGGATCCTCAAAGTGAAGGTATCTTTTTGTTGTATTGGCTATACCTTTTCTAGAGTAACTGGCCTTTGATCCTTGCTGTTAACAAAGCACTTATACTATCTAGCACTCACAGTATATGACGTCATATTGCTCAGACACTGAGTCTAAGATGGACAAGCAGTGAGTCAAGTGCGAGCTCCATATTGTTGTATTTTGATCATTATAAAAAAAAATATTTAGAGAATCCTTAAAAACCCTTAGTACTCTTTGGAAGTAAGAGTCATACTTTTCCCCGGTCTTTCCCATTTGCTCCAGATAGTCTGTGTATAGAAATGTTGTCCATTTTGCTTCTCCTCTCAATTCTGTTTGTAGAACAATATTTGGAGATGTACAGAACAGAAATAAAAAGAAACTCCACAGTTAATGAGAAGCAGAAGCAAATTGGGATGCCAAAAGTCTCAGGCTTAAAAACAGAATGTATACTAGAAAAGGTAATTCTGGACAAAAAAAGGTGATTCTGTCCTGCAGACTATAGATGCTTCTCATTGAGTTCAGTTCAAAATATTTGGGTTTCAAATGCAACTATTAAATCTGAAATTTTCATGAGCCACAATGTCTTGTGAGCTTAGTATGAGGCTGTAGGACAGGGTAACCATCCAGAACAGTCAGCCCAGGGTGTGACCTGTGATGCTAGAGAAAGAGTACCACAACACAAGAAGATAAAGTGAATCTCTCCCTGGTATAGCTTCCTGGTTTCTGGAAATACTGGCTTTGGCTCTGTGTATTTGTCTAATAAACAATTAATTGTTTACATGTTTTCTGAACAGAAGAGTTCACCTGCAGTATTGATAGCAAAGTTGAACTTGTGCTAAAGTCACATCCTTTCCCCTCTGAAAGGATTTGTTTCTGAGTGTTTTTTGCAATTAGGTAGCAAGTGCAAAGTTCTAAAATGTATATCTCCTTCTGAGTACCTTTCCTGCAGACAGCTTTCTGTAATCAGCTCTTCTGCATTGTTTCCTCTTAAAATCCTCTAAGGGTTCCTCAGCTCTACTGTCACAGAGATTACTATCTTTATAGATGCATTAAGCATGCAGTAGTTGATTGACAGTGTAATCCACATTTTTATGTGATTGTGTGGCAGCTGCCTCCCAGGAGTAATGTGTTCAGGAGTACGTCTTTTACACAGACATCAGTGATAAATCTCACATTTTCAATCTTGATATTTAACCTGAGAAATTGACTCTGCTTTTTCTGTACTCAAGGGTACATTTTTAAACTTGGTTCAAGTTTTGAGGAAATCTTGTTAATCACTTTGGGCTCCTCTGTAAGTATTGTCATAAAAGGATTTTGGATTTCAGGGTTTTGCTTGATTTATTATGATAACTATGATGTATAAAAAGTGAATAGTCATTTGCATTCCAATTGCTATTTAAAAGAAATCCTGCTTTATTCATTGCAGTGGGACAAATCCAACCAGATTGTGAATATATCCTTGCCTGTAACTTGAGCAAGGTGACTCTGTCCTCGTGTGTTAGTTTCATGGATGAATACACTATGTGTCCCAAAGTTATCTGATCCCCTTCCTCACACATGGACATCTTGGTGATAATGGATGGTATAGATGGCTTAATACACTAATTAAAACCCCCTATATTATACTATTTGAAATATTTGGAATAAAATAAAGGATTTCCAACAAGGAAGACCAAACATTTAAATATTGTAGGAAGATATACAAAGGTATGTAATAACAAATGCCAAATTCTGCATCTGGGATGGAGTAACGCCAGGCACAAGTATAAACTGGGAGAGGAGTGGCTGGAGAGCAGCCCTGCAGAAAGACATCTAGGGGTGCTGGTCGACACCAGGCTCAATACGAGTCAGCAGTGTGCCCTGGCAGCCAAGAGGGCAACCCGTGTCCTGAGGTGCATCAAAAACAGTGTAATCAGCTGGTCAAGAGAGGTGGTTATCCAGCTGTATTCAGTGTGGCCTCACCTTGACTATTGTGTGCAGTTCTGGACCCCACAACTTAAGAGGGATGTGAAGGTCCTTGAATGTGTCCAGGTTGCATGAATGCCAGGAGGGCAGCAAAGCTGGTGAAAGGGCTGGAAGGAATGTCCTATGAGGAGCAGATAAGGGCTCTGGGCTAGTCTAGTTTGGAGAAAAGGAGGCTGACGGGCGACCTCATTGCTCTCTCCAGCTTCCTGAGGAGGGGAAGTGGAGAGGGAAGTGCTGGTCTCTTCTCCCTGGTATCCAATGATAGGATGTGTGGGAACAGTTCAAAGCTGTGCCAGGGGAGGTTTAGACTGGACATTAGGACACATTTCTTTACTGAGAGGGTGGCCAAACACTGGAACAGGCTTCCTAGAGAGGTGGGTGATGCCTCAAGCCTGTCAGTGTTTAAGAGGCATTTGGACAATGCCCTCAATAACATGCTTTGACTTCTGGTCAGCCCTGAATTGGTCAGGCAGTTGGACTAGATGATCATTGTGGGTCCCTTCCAACTGAAATATTCTATTCTATTCTATTCTATTCTATTCTATTCTATTCTATTCTATTCTATTCTATTCTATTCTATTTGCGGGTTTTGATTATTTTTTTTTCCTTTAGGGCAGCCATTGGCTTGGGTAGGAAGTAAATCCAGGCTTTATAGTCTGAAGCTTAACTTGGGTGAACTAAGGCTAGGTGTGACAGAACAAGAGAACATGTATGTGTACCCAAAGGTGTAGATTTTCCTGCAGTTGAGGAATAGTAAAAAAAAAATCTGAAAATAAAATAAATATAAACCTGAAAAATTAAATATGTGTCTCGAGAAAGTCCAGTCCATGCTTATATTGACTCTTGTGACATCTGTCATCACTTGCTTCACATAGATGCAAATGTCTCCACAGAATGCTCACTTATGACTGAATTACGAGCATCTGTCATTTGTTTTAGAGGCCAGCCCAACCCAAACCACGACAGACGTCTTTTTGTAGCATATCTTTTTGATCAGAGTTTACCCAGGTATTCTCAGCTAAAATTGTGTAAATTGGAAGCCTCACGCAGCCAACGGTAGAAAGTGGGAATGATTTTCATGCTGCTGACCTTGCTGCTTCTGTTACACGTTCAAGAGTGTCAAAACTTTAGGAGTCTTGTAAGTGTCACAACTACTGCAGGCATTTTAAGTGAGTTATTCTTATCCTAATATTCCTAATGGTTTCTGAAACCATGTTGTTCTTCAGACAGAAGAGAGATACCAGAGCTGTGTAAATTATAGCAAAGCAGAGGAACATCAGAGTCATCAGTCTCTTTCAAGCTTGGCAGGCGATATTACTGATTAGACAATCATTTTGCAATGCCTTTACACAATTTTTTGAAGCTGCAATGTATCACAGTGGCATTGATTTTCAGGTGAGTTTTTTTGGTGTTTTAAGCCAGGTATCCCATTTCCAGCTCTGTCCAGTTCCTTATGGTTCAAATGAAGGTGAACTACCCTTTGTCTACGCTAATAATGGATTTAGACAGTTGTGCAATCCCTTTTCTGATAGCTGCAGGCAATGCCAGCAAAGGTAACCATGCTGCTCAAGTCATTTCAATGGCTTTGTAGACAGATTAGTAAGCGTACTTGTCTGTCGACAAATTAAAGGTGGAAAGATAGCACACTGTCCCTTTTTCTGCTTAGTTCCTGACAATACATTTCACATTCTGTACCTTGGCTGATGTTAGCAACCTTCAGCTGACCTCTGACAAGATATTGAAACCGAAACATTCAGCTCCAGCTTTCCTTGTCTGCCCTTCACTTATGCTTAATTACCCTGTCTTGCTGGCTGTGTCCCAGTGGGCTGAAAGTGGAGGACCTTTTGCACACCAACGCTCAAGACTCCTGATTGCTTAAATTGTGTCTGCTTTCCCCAGCCAGCAGGAAGGGGGAGCGACACTGTGCATTGTCAAGAAGACTGAGCAGGAACAGCTGTATCAGAAGTAGCAGAAATAAACCAGGTTTTTAAAAGCAGTGCAAACTCTTAAAGGAAAGGGAATGCTTTGCTTTGGATGCTCTGCTGCTTTCCTGAAGCAGTGGCAATGTAATGCCAGGAGAATAATGTCCAGAAGACAAGTATTTCATTGCAAGTTTTCTACTAAAATATAAATAAAGAGTTTACTTTTTATAGACAGATCTAGCAGTGCATGAGCTTTAGGAGTTTAAGTGGCTGTTTATATAGCTCAGACCAAGTGATTGGGAGTCCTGGTGGACAACAGGATGACCATGAGCCAGCACTGTGCCCTTGTGGCCAAGAAGGCCAATGGCATCCTGGGGTGCATCAAGAGGTGTGTGGCAAGCAGGTCGCAGGAGGTTATCCTGCCTCTCTACTCTGCCCTGGTGAGGCTGCACCTGGAGTCCTGTGTCCAGTTCTGGGCTCCCCAGTTCAAGAAGGACAGGGAACTGCTGGAGAGGGTACAGCAGAGGGCTACAAAGATGATTAGGGGACTGGAACATCTTTGCTATGAGGAAAAGCTGAGGGACTTGGGACTTTTAGCCTGGAGAAGAGAAGACTCAGAGGGGATCTTATCAATGCTTATAAATACTTAAAGGGAGGGTGTCGGGAGGATGGCACCAGTCTTTTTTCAGTGGTGCCCAGTGATAGGACAAGAGGTAATGGGCACAAACTTGACCATAGGAAGTTCCATCTGAACATGAGGAGGAACTTCTTTCCTTTGAGGGTGGCAGAGCACTGGAAGAAGCTGCCCAGAGAGGTGGTGGAGTCTCTGACTCTGGAGACATTCGAAACCTGCCTGGACGCCATCCTGTGCAACCTGCTGTAGGTGACCCTGCTCTGGCAGGGGGGTTGGACTAGATGATCTCCTGAGGTCCCTTCTGACCCGGGTGATTCTGTGAAATCTCTAAGCTCTCCGTTCTGCAAACACTGTTGCATGCGCTGGTAGATATATTTAATTTCTTTAAGTAATTCTAAATATTCATAACTTCAACCAGCTAATAATTTCTTTAATTTTTTCTTTTTTATGCTAGGATATTAATAGAATAGTATGCATCCTGAGGTCAGGATATATAGTACAAAGCCATGTAAAAAGACGCCACCATAAACCAGTTTTTAAAATTACCATGGCAGCAACAGACTTGGAGCCTCAAAAGACAAAATTCAAATGTTGCAAATTGTATACATATGCTTAATTCTACTCAAAAAATCTCACTTTAAATCATGGAGTTTTGTACTTGAGTAAGATCTGTATATTTTTTTTGTAAAGCTATTTTTCTACTTTGTTGTGTTTTAAACCCCACCCAGCAGCTCAGCCCCACACAGCCGTTTCTTCACTCCCTACGGTGCTATGGGAGAGAGAGGTAAAAACAGTTTAATAAATAAAGCAAAAGCCACGCGTGCAAGCACAGCAAAACACGGAATTCATTCACCCCTTCCCATTGGAAGGCAGGTGTTCAATCATCTCCAGGAAAGCAGGGCTCCATCAAACATCGGAACATGCTGCCCAAGGAAGTGGTTGAGTCACCATCCCTAGAGGTATTCAAAAGATAGGTAGACGTGGTGCTTGGGGACATGGTTTAGTGGTGGTTTTGGCAGTGTTAGGTTGATGGTTGGACTTGATCTTACAGGTCTCTTCGAACTTAGCCAGTTCTATGATTCTACGATTCTATGTATGATGGTTACTTGGGAAGACAAATGCCATAACTCTGAATGTTGCCCCCTTCTTTCCTTTTCCCCAGCCTTTAATGCTGAGCACAATGTCATATGGTATGGAATATCCCTTTGGTCGGTTGGGGTCAGCCGTTCCAGCTGTGTCCCCTCCCAGCTTCTTGTTCACCCCAGCCTACTCACTGGTGGGGTGGTGTGAGAAGCAGAAAATACCTTGATACTGTGTACGCACTGCTCAGCAATGGTTAAAACATACCTGTGTTCCCAAGATTGTTTTCATCACAAATCCAAAACATAACACCATACAAGCCACTATGAAGAAATTTAGCTCTATCCCAAACAAAACCAGTACATACTAGTAAAGCAAACAGTACCAGACAACGTTGCTGGAGCTAACATGTAGACCAATCCTCTATATTGTTATTGTCTTCCATTTGTGTACACTGTTATATTGTTAGAACTATCTTTAGTACCCTTTTGGCATGAGCCAAATAAAGAATTCCTTGGCATCCAAACAATTCCTTGCAATTAGCGTGGTCCAAAGACCAATCCCCAGCAGACAGTCTGGATGCTTTTTTAGAGTCTATGATCACTTAGTGGATGCAAGCTGTTCTTCATTGGTTATCCTCCAGGCCAGAGAAAGGACCCAAGAGCCGTTCAGTGAGCCAGCACAAAAATAGGCTATGTGGTCTTGTGAATATGTGAAATGCAGTCTGCTAGCGACTGAGGAAGACTTTAATTTACAGAATGCCTTGTTGCTTGTGATTTGTGTATTCTTTGTGTTGTCAGTCACCTTCCAGAGGCTAAAGAGTTAATCATAGCTGCAGTGCAGATTTCTGAAACAGTTCAGTGTGAACCACTATTTCTGGAATAGGACAAAATTTCTCTTTAGTGTCAGGAACCAGGTGCTTCTTAAAGACTGTAAAATTGATTGAACTTTAAATATGACTTTACATTGCTAAAATTCTTCAAGAAAGATCACAAATAGCATGTAAGTTTACATGAAATCAGGCTGAAGTTAATTCAACGTTCTTGGGTTCTTGCCACCTGAGTTTCTTGATATGTCATAGAAGAAGTGCATATGACAATGTATAACCATTTTATTGCTGCTAGTTGAATGTTTAGTTAGAATGTCAAGCAACCTTGACCCACATGTCCTTAAATTTTGTGTGTGTCCAGTGCTAGTATACAATATTTACTATACTTTTACTGGAGACTGTCAAAGACAGGGCATCAGTGTCCGAGGTTCTGCTAATAACCTCTTTTTATCCTCTGGAACATCTTTCTCAGGAAAAGTCTTTGACAGTCATGATTTTTTCAAGGATTACATCCAGCTTCTCAGATAAAATTAGCTTGGACAAATTGACTAACAAAAAGACAGTATCAAGGGGTTTTTTGACGACACTATTTAAAACTAGCATATGCATAGCATCTGTCCAACTGAAACTAAAATCACTTTCAGAGAAACTGATGTGCCATAGCTGTCTCAGGGGTCCAGAGGAATGGGACTGGCGCTGCATCCTGCACTTGAGGGCAGTGAATGTGGTTTTTCATTTCAAAGTCTTATATTGGAGCTGCACATCAATCTTCTTTGAGGAAACAAAAAGTGGTATGTAGGATGAGAGCTATATCTGTTCATCTGGCTTCTTTAGCTCTCAGGACACCTGAAGATTTCAAGAGTAAACCCATTTTCCCTATAAAAAACGTAATGGAAATCTTTTTAATAACTGATGAAGATTCTCCTTTACATATTGCATTTTTTACTATGGGTGGTGTCTGAGCAGTGGGAAGATAACAGTGATGTGAATGAATAAGAGTAACATTCTCATAAATGCGTAAAGAGTTCACACCTTCAGACTGTTAATACGATTTTACATATAGGTTAGAGTATCTATGGTGATGAGAGCTGGTTGTAAGGCTTTTCAATCTTAAATTGTAGTTTCTGTGGCTGGTGTGATTTTATCACAGCATGCTATTTTAACAAGGCCCACTGGATTCATTGGAATGGCACTTGCTTTGAAGGCTAGGCATATCACAATATTTTACAGCATAAAAGTTAGTAAATTACAACACTCTCATTTAAACTCTATTCTTCTCGTAAAGCAGATGAGCATTAGTACCCTCTATATTCATTCATTTTCTCAGCTGCACAATTTACTAAGGGCCTTGGGGAATTATCTATAGTAACTCTCAAAGCTCTTTCTTAGTCAGTATTCAGCAAACCAGTTACTTCCTATTTAAAGCTCCTCTTTCTTCATTGTTTGGCATAGTACATGATTTCTTAGACTCATTTGTTTGTATTTAATTGCTGATTTCTGCAAATATTGCACAAATAATTTGTCTCACCTCCTCCAGAGCTATTAATTAGAGTTACCCTTTCATACAATTTCTAATTTAATTGCAGCACACTTACTAATTGTCTCTATGTCAATGGTTGCATGTTTAGTTTCAGCAGTTGCTGTGTCTTTCTCAAACACTTCTTAACAATAATTCAAAGTACATGAGTCAAAGTGTGTGTTTTCCCAAGCGTGGCATTATTGTTAACTCAGTTCTCCCATGCTGATGTAACTCTACCTCAAGGATGGCATATTAGCCTAGGGGAGCTGTTCTGGTTCTCAACTGTTCATCCATGGGAATTTTGATGAATCTGAACAGAGTAGAACTGAGACTTTCTAAGGTCAAAATATTTTTGCATCTTCCTCCTGTGGTGATGCACTGGGGCACTTTTTCCTTAGTATTATTTCTAAACACCATTTTCATTGACTCAACACTGTTTAGTAACAATTTTTTTTTGTTTTGCTCTTTTTTTTGTCTGTCTATTCTTGTGATGCCATTAACAACTGTGCAAGAAAACTGTAAAAAGCCGCCATTCCCATACACAGATCAGAAGGAGTAAACATCTGTTCTTGCCATCTCTACAAGTGCTGAATTTTCCTGGATGGTTATTTTCAGTATTTATTTTCTACTGCACTTTGCTTTAAACTCAGATCTTTTACCGTGCTTTTATGATTGGCCACATTTTTTTTTTCTGGCATTCTGCTTTATTCAAAAGACTGTATTTTCTTTCAAAAGATGCGGTGAGTGACACTAAATGCCTGTAGCCTCTTTTTCCTCAATAGGTCTATGAATAGCTTACATCTTTTAAGCCTGTCATCCTGATTACCATGTTTTTGCCACATAACATCTGAGACAAAGCTGATCAATAGAATAATGGTTACTGCACTGCAGTCTGTGAGGCGGATTTGCAGCTCGGCCTCCATAAGGTTGTCATCATCAATAGCAAGGGAATGGTTGCACAGCTGATTTGCAGCAGTTCTCAACGTCTGTTAATTAGATCTATAATATAGCTGCTAGGCAGCCAGATTTGCAGCCCTCCTGGACAGCGCTCATGTAGCAGTTCAAAATATTGTAATTAAAAGTGAGATGCAATGGCTAAGACATTTATACAAAATAAACATGATTCCACATTTTCTTTTTAGGTTAAGCAAGCCATCTGAATGTCAAACTACTGTGTCAAAATCCTCCCATCTTTTCTTATTCTGTGTAGTTCTATCTGACATTTAACAATCAGGTTTCAAGGGGCAGATCCCAAAAATCTATTCCCATATCAGTCATCCTCACAAACAGTCACATTGGAGTTAGAATTTGCAGGACTGACCTTCAGCAACAGTAAGTTGTAAACTTACTGTATTCTGGAAACCCATAACACCACTTCTCTATCTCTTTAGTACCTTGCTGAGGCAGTAACAGTATTCTTAACCAAGGGCACGAAGACGACAAAGGAGCCTACCACAACCTCTTCCATTGCTCATCACAACACTAGAGAGACTTTGAAGATAGTTTTATTCCTATTCTGTGAAAGGGCTGAGAAGGGCTTTTGATAAGGCACAGTACTGATGGGCGGTCTCAGACTGAGATGAGATTAGTCAGCTCTGGGCTCTGCAGTGCACTAAAGCCAACTATAAAATTACCATGATCCCATCTCAGATCCTGACAGTATCAGCATTTGATACTGAAATTGTGGGCTGCTGCTATGGTTTGCTACTGCAAAGTAGCACATTTAATCATGCCGCTACTGTTGTTAAGTGCTACTGCCCATCACCAGTCTGCAACCACCATAAGTCTAGGGTGACAAGAGGATGTGTCCTGTCTGCAACCCCTGGGGTAAGTGGCACTGGAACAGAAACCAACAGCACTGATCAAGACAGATGGAATACAAATGTCTGTTGTGCAGATATTATAAAAGAGCAACTGTGTGTCTTAGTGTGAACCCTGATGTTGCCTTTACTATCACATCACTGACAGATGTTAAGACTTTAGAAAGCAACCTTAAGAGGAAAGCAGAAGAGAGATCATTTATAGAATAGACTCATAGAATAGTTTGGGTTGGAAGGGATCATTAAAGGTCATCTAGTAGAAGCTCCCTGCAATGACCAGGGACATCTTCAACTAGATCAGGTTGCTCAGAGCCCCATCCAACCTGACCAGGGATAGGGCATCTACCACCTCTCTGGGCAACCTGTTTCAGTGTTTCACTACTCTCATTGTAAAAAATTTCTTCCTTATATCTAGTCTGAATCTACCCTGTTTTAGTTTAAAACCATTACCCCTTGTCCTATTGCAACAGGCACTGTTAAAAAGTTTGTCCCCATCTTTCCTGTAGGCCCCCTTTAAGTACTGAAAGGTTGCCGTAAGGTCTCCCTGGAGCCTCCTCTTCTCCAGGCTGAACAACCCCAACTCTCTCAGCCTGTCCTCATAGGAAAGGTGTTCCAGCTCTCTGCTGATTTTTCTGGCCCTCCTCTGGACCCATTCCAACAGGTCCATGTCTTTCCTGTGCTGAGGGTTCCAGAGCTGGATGCAGGACTCCAGGTGGAATCTCATGAGAGCAGAGTAGAGGGGCAGAATCACCTCCCTTGATCTGCTGGCCATGCTTCTTTTGATGCAGCCCAGAATACAGTAGGCTTTCTGGGCTGCAAGCACATATTGCTGGCTCATATTGAGGTTGTCATCAACCAAAACCCCCAAGTCCTTCTCGGCAGAGCTGCTCTCAATCTCTTCATCTGCCAACCTGTATCGATACTGGGTGTATCAAGCCACGCTGGCTCTCTCAAATCACTTCACTGTACTCAATATGCCTTAGCATAGCTTCTAGGAGGATCTGTTCCATGGTCTTCTTAGGCACAGATGTGAGTCTGACAGATCGGTAGTTCCCGGGGTCCTTCTTTCTACCTTTTGAAAAATGGGTGCAATGTTTCCCTTTTTCCAGTCACCAGGGACCTCACCTGACTGCCATGATTTTTCAAATATCATGGAGAGTGGCTTGGCAACTACATCAGCCAATTGCCTCAGGACTCTGGGATGCATCTCGTCAGGTCCCATAGATTTCTGTATGTTCAGGTTCCTCAGGTGGTCACAAACCTGATCTTCTCTTATCCCAGTCCCTGCCTTGTTGTCTAGCCACTCAGAGGTGTAGGTAGAGAGATTACCAGGGAAGACTGAGGCAAAATGTTGTTGAGTACCTCAGCCTTCTCCTCATCCCTTGTTACCAGTTTGCCAGTCTTGCTCATCAGGGTGGGTATGCTTTCTTTGACCTTCCTTTTCTGGCTGTCATCCCTGTAGAAGCCCTTGTTATTATTCTTTGTGCCCCTTGCCAAGTTCAGCTCCAGCTGCACCTTGGCCTTCCTGACCCCATCCCTACACAACCGGGAATTGTCCCTATATTCTTCCCAGGATACTTTTCCCTGCTTCCACTGCTTGGGCCTCTCTTTCTTGCCCTTTGACCAGCAGGTCTGGACTCAGCCATGCCGGTCTCTTGCCCTCCTTTCCCGATTTCTTACACCTGGGGATCGAGAGCTCATGCACTGTGTGGAAAACATCCTTAAACATTTGCCAGCTCCGGGAGGTCCTGTTGACTAACTCCTTGAAGAGCTGGAATTTTGCTTTCCTAAAATTCAAGGTCCTGACTTTACTATTCCCTTGACCCATACCCCTCAGGACTGTGAACTCCACCAGTGCATGATCACTGCAGCCTAGGCTGCCTCCAATCTTGATGTCACCAATTAGCTCATTTGCATTGGTGACCATCAGGTCCAGTATCGCATCCCCTCTGGTGGGACTGGCTGTTACCTGAGTTAAGAAATTATTTTCAATGCACTCCAGGAGTCTCCTGGATTGCCTACAGCTCGCTGTGCTACTTTTCCAGCAGATGTCAGGGTTGTTGAAGTCCCCCAGCAGGACGAGAGCCTGCGAGCGCAATACCTCCTGTAGCTGGAGTAAGAAGCCTTCGTCAATAGGCTCCCCTTGATTGGGCGGCCTGTAGTAGATGCCAACCACAAGGTTCCCTTTGTTGCCTTGGTCTCTTATTCTTACCCATAGGCTTTCAACCTGCTCATGGCTATTCTTCAGAGACAGCTCTTCATACTCTATCCATTTCTTGGTGCAGAGGGCAATGCCTTTGCCCATCTGTCCTCACATGTCCCTTCTGAACAGCCGGTAGCCATTGATAGCCACACTCCAGTCATGAGATTCGTCCCACCAGGTTTCAGTAATGGCAATTAGGTCCTAGCCTTCTAGCAGCACAGTGGCTTCCAACTCCACTCCTCCTGTTTGTTGCCCAGCTGCGTGCATTAGTGTAGAGGCACTTCCACTGAGCTGTCAGCCATGTCACCTTCTTAGAGGAACACACCTTAATCCCTTTGGGGTATTTCACTGGTGTATTCCTCTTGGCTTCTCTTACCTCGGAGCTTCTGGCTCATCTCTGTAAGACTTCAAGTGTGCTGCAGTGCAGCCAGCACGTCTCGGAGCAACAGGCTGAGGGCCCTCGCTAGCACTCTGTCCCTCTAACCATTGCCTGTTGTCCCATAGCTTGTCATGGGCAAGCCTGATATTGTTCCCCTTCCCCCTCAAGCCTAGTTTAAAGCTT
>VFFE01007724.1:1527490-1545945 GCA_008921705.1 Burhinus oedicnemus
TTTTTTTTTTTTTTTTTTTTTTTTTTTTTTTTTTTTAAACTGACTATTTTAACACAATTTTTAAGTTCCTATTACTTTGAAACTTTTCTTCATCTTCCAGGCGGGAAAAGGTGACTTGTTTGCTTGAATACTACTGTGGTCTGTACTGTCCTCAGCATATTTTCACTTTGACGATGGATTGATATATTATGCTTAAAGATTTTTTTCATAGATGTATTTTTTTATGTTTTATATATAACATATGCATCCAATTTTGACTTGAGTGGGGTTAATACAATATACGGGGCTACAGGTGTTCAAAAACTTGCTTAACAATGATGTTATAAATACCTTGGCAAAAACTTACTCATTGCAGAAGGGCTAAATATTATGATAATGTTTTACAAGTTTAGGCGTGAGGTTTGGCTTAACTGTTTTACTCAATCAGACTCCAGACACTCATTTGAAATTGTCTTACAGCAGGAAACAAAAAATTAATAGAGTTCTGGAGCTGAAAACTGTTTATGAACCAAGTTAAAAAAAAATCTTGAAATTAAAAATCCATAGATTAATGTATATTATAAATATAAAAGGAACTGTTGATTTCCTTGGTAAAGGAATAAATGAAATAAACCAGCACCTAGTATTTAACCCATTTAAGGTAAGCATAGGGATGTATAGAGAAAGAAGGCTACAGAGACTGCAGAATGGCTGAGCTTAGGAACAAGAGTATTATAAATCTTTGGATAATCCAAGGTGAAATACCACTCCATTATATGTGAATAGCAATATTGTCAACTGTATGCATATGCCTACTGTCTTGCTAAATTTAAAGGGAATATCACGGATATCTTACATTTCACCTTAAGAAAGAGGGAAAAAAGCATGTATTACACTAACAATAGATTGTAACAGTGCTGAGACGGATTTGGTTTTTGGTAAAGGTTTAACCTATAGTAAACCGAACATTTGCAATATGTACTGTGAAACATATGAAATAGAGGCCAAAAGATGCCAGGTAGCATGCAGAGATCTGCAAATTTCTTTTATTATTTTATTGTGCTGGCAAAACTGGCAGGTACCTCAGAGATGTATCATTTTACTCCTTCCTAAGTGGTGTTTCTCATTCGTCACATTATACAGCAGTGCAGTTGTGTCCCTACTGACACTGGGAAACTGATTAAACCAGCTGGTTTATGGTTTCTACTGGCTGTAGCTGAGTATATTCTGTTCTGTAACATATGGCACTTTAGAGCAGTGTGTTTGCACGGAGCTTGGGAAACAGAATTGGGTTCATGGTGTGTTCATTTGCTAAAGCATGTATTTGTCCTGGCTTCTAAACTGACTGGCTGTGAAAGTCTTGTTTAAGGTTCTTATTTACAATGATTTTCTGTATTGTTTACTAAAGTTATTTTGCATCCTGTTGATGGTTCTTTGCTGACATCCTTTGACTTCCAGCTCTTCTGCTAAAGTAGGCCAGTACCAGATAACCCTCAGACACTGTCTGTTCTTCTTGCATTTCATATTTCTGCTATGACAAAGATTAACATAACCTAGATGTCTTTCTGGTCTGTGGCCCCTCCATTTTTCCTAAAGAAATGGGTAAAAAAGTAATATTTTAGGGTTTTTTTTTTTCTTAGTCTGACAGTAAAATTATGCTCATGTCTTAGGGTTTCTCCCCTACTTATCTCTTCTTACCTTTTTGTTTTAAGTAGGTTTCTAAAATGTGATCTTTTCTATCATAACATAGTTATTAGAATACTATTATTTTTGTCATGTTTAATTTCTATTAGTTTATGTGCTAATGAGGACTGTTTTTTACTTGATATCTTTTAAGTCTATTGCTATATTTAGAGTTGTAGAATCATAGAATCATTTAGGTTGGAAAAGACCTTTAAGATCATCTTGTCCAACCATTGACCCTACTCTACCAGGGCTGCCACTAAACCATGTCTCTAAGCACCACATCTACATGACTTTTAAACACATCTAGGGATGGTGACTCAACCACCTCCCTGGGCAGCCTGTTCCAATGCTTGAGAACTCTTTCAGTGAAAAATTTTTTCCTAATGTCCAGCCTACACCTCCCCTGGTGCAACTTGAACCCATTTCCTCTTGTGCTATCACTAGTTACTTGGGAGAAGAGACCAACTCCCATCTCACTACAACCTCCTTTCAGGTAATTGTAGAGAGCCGTAAGGTCTCCCCTTAGTCTTCTCTTCTCCAGACTAAACAATCCTAATTGCTTCAGCCGCTCCTCATAAGACATGTTCTCCAGTGCAGACGATTTCCTTATTCATCCAGAGTACAATTCTCACCTGTGTTTCAAGCATATCCAGGTTGTTTTAGTGATTCTTTGCTTTTACATTTATGCTCCAAATTTGGAATAATCTTTCTTCTCTTTTTTCTTCTACACGTAGAAGAAATTATAACTCATTTTGTTACTAGGACTACAAATAGCAGCATATCACTCATCTTATGTATTTCATTGTATATTGAATTATGACTAGTTGATTAAATTGTTTTTTATATTTTCTTTTTCTTCTGTAATATAGATTTTATTACACAAACATACTTCTCCTTTGGGTTATTCTGCCCTACAGCTAATTCCTAGCATGACAGGTTCTACAACTTAAATAAATGTACCTTCACTTACAAATAATCATCAGGGACCCTTCACTTGTGGTTTCTCCAGGGGTTTTTGTCTTACTGATTTACCGCCTTTGAACTATAAAGCTGTTACCTCATTCCTTTTTCTCCTAAGCCATCCTTTCTATAGGATTCTATATCCTTCAACATTTGTCTGTATCGATTTTCATTTCCCCATTATATTTCAGTTAACTCTTCTGCGCTCCACTTCTATTCACAACTTTGGTTTTAACAGTTCCTTAGCATTGTCATGATCACTTTATCAGACTGAATGAAATTGCTTTTGTCTGGGAGTGCAAACTTAGGTCTCAGCTGCAGATTTAAATGTCCATCCGCTAGAATATTTGTACAAGTAACAAAACTCCACTAGATATTCCTTAGAGAGTTCTCTTTGACTTGTTTCAAAATTAAGTTTGTATCATTGATTGAATTTGGGCAACTAATTTTTTGGCTCTGAAATATCCTCAGGTAGCAGACACAACTATGCAGTGGCCCAAAACACTTGTGCTATATTCTGCCCCCTCACAGTTACACTGTTGCCCTTCCTCACAGAAAACAGAAAATTGTTCTGTGGAACTGGCAATAGCTGTTGAATTAATTCCTCTTGGAAATCTTAACAGACTGACAAAATACTAGATCTCCTTGCAACTGCCCATACTTACCCTTGCAAATTGATTTGCAAAATCTTGTTAACTTCTGTATCTGATGAAAGAAATCTATCTTCTGCTATGTATTTTAGAGGTTTGACAAGGTCTTCTTCCTAAAGTTTTTCCCATTGTACACAAACATTTATTTGCATTTACATCTTTGTTTTAGGTAGTTTGGGTAATGCATGAGTTTTCTTCCATACCAGAAGTACATATATATTTCTATAAATATCTTGGTTTTAACTCTTGGTATTTCCATGATCTGAGGAGGTCAGTGAAAAGTTGGTTAAGCAAGCTTAGGTTTTTTTTAGAATGAATTGATTTGCTGATGTTAATGAAAGACAAAGTCACTGCTATCTAACAAGGCTAAAAAAATTTAATCTTAGTGATTCAATAGGAGTTAATAGTTGCCCTTTCTTCACAGTTCATATCTTTGTACTGAAAAGAGATGTTATGCTGTTCACCAGCAAAGAAGATGAAATGACTTTCCTTGAAGCCAAAAAGGAGATCAGAGATATTATCACATATCCATTAGCTTTTCTACCAGCCTAATTTTTCTTTTCAGCAATAGGATGGGAGTACTTTCTGAGAGAGAACAATAATCATCAATAATGGATTACCATTCTGCAGACTGACTGTCCAGTTCTTTGAACAAAATGGTTGAAATTCTTTTCACTAATGACTGAGTCACTCTTAGTACCTTGTAGGTAAAACTGTTATTTGATTCATGTAACAAAGAATAGCCAACAGAATTAGCCTTTAGGAGTTGTTCCACTGTTATTACTCATTCAGGTGGTCATGCTGACTTCAAAGGGGCTATACATTATTCATTAAGGCCTGCAAGACTGAGCCTTTAAACTTTTACTGCAATACACTAAAGAAGTTTTTTTTAAGTATTTTAATTATAAGGTTGAGCAGAAATGTCTATGTTTGACATTTGATTCCAAAATAGCCCTATGAGGTAGACAAGAATTAAGCGTACTGCTGTTATCTCTCTCTTACAAGCAGAAAAATAAAGTGGCTTGACCAAAGCAGGGTAGCTGACCAACTTTGGAGGCCAAATTAAAACAAAAGAATTGCTGCTTCACATTTCTACATTATATGCAAAAGCATCTATATCGGTTTAAATTTTCTTTGTGTTTGTTTTTTACACATATGCATTATATAAAGATTGATTTAAGCTTTTTGCAATTAATTCAGTTAAAAATTTCAATCACTATTACCTCTATCTCCCCTTTCAATTTTCTTTTCAGTCATAGCTTTTTCATTTTGAGAGGAAATTAATTTATATTGTGGATATAAATTAAATTTTTAAAGAGTAAATCCCTTAGAGATTTTTTTGTGATGAATTTTCCTGAAATTGTGCAGAGGAAAATGGGCAATCTAATGTAGAATATTTGTCATTAGAGAATCTGATAGAAAAGAGGTTTTTACACCACTACGTTCTGTATAATATTTCTCATTCTTGTTCTGTATAAAATATTTTTTGTTAAATTCTATTTACTGAATGAATATTGATGATCATTAAGTGTTAGTATAACATTATTGTTCCTGTAAACTTTTTTTGGCAGCAGTTCAACGATACGTTGAAAGAATTCTACATTTTATTTTACTCTTCTAAGAAAATGAGCTTGCTAAGGTTTGGTTGGTTGGCTTTGGAGATATAGACAAAAGTGTAATATTTCTTTGTTACTTAGCCTTTGATAAAATACCTGTGTGTTTGAAATGTGACACTCACATGTCTGCAACAGCATCTGACTGATCCATTGAGAGTTTTGCTTTCATCTACTTTGAGACAAAAGAAGAATCTCTGCCAAGTAGAGTCATGGCACCATCCTCTGTGATCAAACCAGCTGTGCTCTGTTTCCAGCCAAAGAGCAGATAGCTTTCAGTGAATCTTAGTTCTTTCCAACTTCTAATTTACTGAATAAATTCACACTATGAAAGCATCACTAATGATATCAGCAACCAAAGACTTTATGCAGCTACATATTTTCTTCTGTCTAATATTACTACCTGTGACCTAGCAGTAGTACAAAATACTTTCCTTCTTTCTCGATGTACTTAATAGAATTTAATGTAATTTAAAGTAATTTTTATCATTATGTTCTGTAAATAATATACATTTTTATTGCATAAAAGGTAAGCCCAAGAGTGTTCTTATTTCCACTGGTCTTGTAGTATCTTTGGGTCAAGTTCAGACCTGATGTAAGGGTGTAGCACAGCTCTGACAAATATTCTCTTATGCTTATACCAATGAGTGGCTTTTTTCATAACATATCACAGTCCATTTTGCACTGCTTATAGTGATGTTTGGTACCAAATTGATCAAATGCCAGTTGCCCAGTGGAAAGCTGTAAGACTACACAGCTTCTGCATTGGAGAAAATGTTGTTTGCTCAATTCCATCTCTATCTGTTGGAGCATTCAGCAGGAGAGCTAGCTAAATGACAGTTCTTTTCAGCTGAAATGGACTCACAAACTAGTGCAAATTGAATGTTTGCTTCTAGCAGATAGCCTTTCATTGCTCGGTGTTCTCTGGTTTTATGTGCAGAAGAATCCAAAAGCAAAGAATTTCTACTATCTTTCATCCACCACTGCATTCTAGGCTTATATGATTTTCATTTGGTAGAATAAATTCTGAGGTTGAAAAAAAAAATTGTATTCTACCTTAGGCAATTCTGAGTTCAGCTTGTGCTTGGTTCTTCTCCTGTTTCCATTTTACTACCCAAAGATTTTGTGTTTATTCGGTGGTGAGGTGTCTCTGTAACGACATAGTTCACAGTTCATTTTGAAACAGTGTTTTTACATTATGTGTGCTCTTTGTTTCTCACTGAATAAGTGTATGATTATACCAAGAATACATTGAAAAAGGAAATTCTATTTCACCTTATGAAAGCTGAAAGGAACCACATGTTGTCCTGTGACCTAGAAACTAAGGAGAGTTAGAATAACAGATCATACACTGTGTCACAGCAAAAGTTAGTATGCTACACATGTATGCTACAGATTTTTGAACCAGATGCCGGCAGGTTTTTAAACAAGTGAAGATAATTCAGACCACATACTTACATTTTTTCCTGCTTCACCAATACCTTTGAACTGCACCAAATGTGGGCAACATCACAGTAAGACAAATTATAAGAAGGTTAACTATTGATAATCAAATCATTTATTATTAATAAACCAATTAGATACGAGGGGATGATAAGAGCTTTTAAAAATAAATGAGGAGATTATAGGAATGTGTTTGAAGAGGAAATAAAATTTTCAAATAAATGGTTTGTCATCTGTCAAAAAAGTATTATTCTTCAAAATAGTTGGCTGATGCTCATATCTATTACTCAGTCTGAAACCACAGCACCCTTCACTATAGTTCCTAATAGTGCAATCTGTTCACTGAGTTTTTCTTCTGTTATATCACGGATAACTCAGTGGATGTCAATGAAGATAATTTAATTTGAAGTTTCTTGATAAGGACCACATTATCAGACTTCTGTGTTTATTTGAGAAAATACGAAAATAAGCTATTTATTAAGAAACATTAGTAGTGGTGACTCAATTTACTAACAGTTAATGTCCATGTTCATTTTAGAGTGATTGTCTACAGAAGTGCTTCATTTGCACAAAGGTTCCACATTAGTAATGTCTATTGATGCTGTGAAATGGAATAATCATCACCAAGGACCGGATTCATCTCACCTAATATAAGATTTCTGCAATGTGCATCCATGCAATCTGTCCCTATCATTCTAGAATCCCTTTTTAGTCAGTGAAGAGTGTCAGTCACTTTTATGGAATACTGCATGTGACCTATTCAGTGGAACTTAGGACATGAAATGAATCTTTGGTGAGATGAGATTCATTTCATATCCTAAGATCCACTGTCAGTATTTACTAAAGATTCATCATTTACAGAACAAACTGATTCAGATGTAATCATCTGTCCTGTGAATATCCGCATTTGATGGGAAGAATTCCACCAAAGAAATGAGCAACTTTGTCACTGTCTGTCTCAGGCAGGGGAGATACTCCCTTTTCTGCGGGATACGCAATTGTTCGTTTTAGAGAACTGCATGTAGCCTACTGATCCTGATAGGCCAACTGGCAAAGATCCCTGAAACTATTAATGCCACCCAGTAAGAGAAGGAGAGGTTTTGAGTTCTAAAACAGCTGGGACACTTGAAAAGATATTATCTGATCACAGTGTTCTGTGTTGTTGCCATATTAGCTTTGTCACAGATATTAGCTGCTACCCACAGAAGTGCCAAACCTAAAAGGAATCTAGTCTTTGTCAGGCTTTCCTGCACTATATTCTTCTAAATTGGAAAAGAAAGAGTATCTCATTTACTTCTGTCAGATTCACTAGTCATTCAACTGAGTCATCAGAGAAAAAAGAACAGTTCAATATCTTATGATAAAGACGATTAAGAGCTGATCCAGTTTAATAACTCTAGCTACCGGAAAGTAAAGAGTCTGTTCTATGTTACTTACCTAAGCTCTGTCCCTGATCATATTAATCTTAGAAAACTGTCTAAAAGAGGGATAAATCTTCATCTAAACATCCTTCTCTCTGTTGATTAAAGACGTAATACAAACTACATGCTTAACTTTTATGGTGTGAAATGTAAGTGGAAATATTCCAGCCAAAGAGTATTAGTCTGGGATTTGTTAGATGTGAGTTGCAAACCATACATGAATGGTCCATCTTGATACTCAGGAAAACAAGTAAATCTATGAAAAAATTGTCTTAGATAAATAAGGGGTTAATAGTGGAGTTCCAATACAAAGAATAAGCCATAGAAGCAGGAACAGGCTGCAAAGAGGAATTTAGAAACACTGTCTGGGCATGAGAAAATGTTGCTGAGAAAGCCAGAGCTCATGTAGAGTTGACATTTGCAGTCTGAGTTGCATCAAAGACAAGATCTTATATTACTACATTACCAGCAAAATATGAGCCTGTTACTGAATGGGACAGATGGTATAGTGAAGATGGACACTGCCTAATAATAATTGTCTGGAGGAATTGTCTTTGTGACAGCATAGGCAGGGGACTGACTGATTGGCTGGTAAGCAGCTCTGTGGAAAAGGCCCATAGGATTCTGGTGGGGAGCAAGCAGCATGAGCCAGCAGTGCACCCTTGGCAGGAAAGCAGAGGTTCAGGAGCTCAGATTGGATATAAGAGAAATTCTCCCCTGTGAGGACAGTCAAGCAGTGGAAGAGGTTCACTCCCTCCTTGGAGATCTTCAAGACCAACTGAAAAGCCCTGAGGAACTCTAGTCTGACTTTAGCATTGGCCAGGCTTTGAGCAGGAGGTTGGACTTCAGGCTTGCCGAGATCTCTCCCAACCTGGATGATCCTGTGATCCTATAATTATCTTTTTCATAGGAAGGAAATTCTCATAATCTCTCCTTGGTGAATAGCTCTCTAAACTGTTCAATAAGATGAAAAAAAGACCATCAAAAAAAGGGTAAATATGAATGAAGACTGAGGTCTGCTATTGCTCCCAGTAATAAATATCCATGTGGACATTTACTGATCTGAGGATATTTACTTATCTGAGGAACAGACAAGACTCTGTCTATTATTTTAAATGTCTGTCAAGAAAGGTCAATTTTGACCCCAGTGTCAAGATTTGGTTCAATTCCCAGTTGGGTTCTTCCTTACCTGTTAGCTTTCCAATATAGTTCGTAAATTCCTTCTATTCACTCAGCTGTTTTGTCTCCCAAGCACAGAGATCCTTCATCAGTGGTCTGCTCCTCTCATGCAAGTCTTCATATATGTCTAAATAGATGAGGGGATACAGGAGCATGGATGTAGCACTGGAAGGAAGCTTGATGATAAGCTGATGCACTAGTGAGATTAGAAGCCGATGAAAAAGACAGAAGTCACCTCTGTTATTCTTAATCATGAGATAACTTTAGAAAGCTATGGGCAACAATTAGGAATAATGTGAAGGACCATATGTCACACATACTGAACCAACAGTACAATATTTATCTTTGAAGCAAGCACCAAGATACAACACATTCCCATTTTAATAATGTATCCCATCTGCCTGTCTTACTGATTTTAAAAGTAGGGCAAGTCTATTTCATTCCAATTTCCCAAATTATCAATAAATGTTAATCAGTGAGATTATGAGACTGAAAATTTACATATTCATAGGAAAAGCGATGGTGATTAACATGGAAGGCCTTCTTTTATTGATCACATACTGCTGTCTTTTAAGAATGAAAGCAAATAATACAGACAGTATTTTAAAGTGAAAACTTGCCAAAAGTAAGTGAGGGTTTGACAGGGTTTTGTGTTACAAACCACATCTAAACAGAAGTCAAATAGCAGTTAAAAGGTATAGTTTGATTTTCAGAGGCACAGACCTTCAGCAACTGTGTCTGAAGCCAATGAAAACTACCTGCACTTTCCACCTTTCAGAATCAGACAGTATATATTTAGCAGATTGGAAAAACTCTAAGCAGTTTAAATTCACCTACTTCTTAACATCTATATAAGGGATTAACACGATCCTAATATCATATTGTCTAAGGAATTCACAGCCATTAATTGCATTTATTAATCTTTATAGCACTCCTGAGAAGTACATAAGTGCTGTTATTCCTACATTAAAGAGAGTGAACTGGGGCACACACAGGCTGGATTCCAACACTGCAGTAAAAATCAGTGGTGGAGAAAGGAACTGAACCTATGCTATACAAACTCGAGACTAACATTTTTCTGCAGTATTCCTTCCCTATGTGATAAGTTATTTCCTTCATATTCTTCCAATTATTTGAAACTACAAATATGTTAATAAATTAAAACACAGAAGAATATCACTGCAACACTTCTTAACTTTCAGATTTTCAGGACAGATCTCAGCTAAACAATATTCTAATATGTGTCTTGAGTCTTATATTCTATTATAGTAAGCTTGCTTTATGTCTTGATAAGTTTATTTTTATGTTAGCTAATCTCAGTTTTAGAACGGTATTTTGCTTTCTTATTGGTGGTTCATATGCAGCTGATCTTCGATAAACTTGCGTGTGTTTTAATCTTACTGCTTCCTGATTTTTCTCTGTCCTGTTCAAAGGTAGGCAGAGACAGGCAAAGGTAAGACCTAAGACATAGTTTTGGATTGTAGACTAAGAGTCTACAACTGTCTGTTATTCTGGATTGTAGACTAACAGTGCCTTATGAAACTAAAAACAACCAAAACCCTCAAGAAGCACAATTCTTTGCACTTACAGCTTCATTCTACATCTCATTTTTTCTGAAAGACTTACAATGGATGTGGTACATCCATATAACTAATTTAGAACTGTTTCATATTTTCAATGCTTTTGTTTTTCCTGTGTTATCCCTCTATTACTGTGTATCATAAGAAATAGAGTTCATAAGATTTACTGAAAATCTTAGCATTTAATTGAGGAGCAGAAGGTAGGGGAGAATAGCTGTTACCCAAGATTAATTCAGCATCCTTCTACTTTTTTCAGTTGTTCATCTTTAAGCATGAATTTTAACTTTCACATCATCCCACCTACACATTAGAAGAAAACCACTCTCCTTTCTGGCCTTGTTTTTCACTTTGCCCTCTTTGTTCTGTTCTTTCATTATTATCTACCCTCCCTTTTCTTTATGTTCTTCGAGGTTCCATTCATTTTTATGGATCCTGCTGCCTCTTCCTCTGAGCCATGCTCTTTATCTACATTATATGACTCAGTAGGAACAGCGTAGCAATTGATTGGTAGTCAGTCAATAGTTCAGCAATTGGTAGGGAACTGCTGAGCACCAAATCATTGATTTCCTCCCCACTGATGCCTTCACAGCTGGTAACCTTTTAGTGTGCCATTACAGATAAAGGGAGACAGAAAATGGAAACTAAATATATCTATATGTATATTACATATAGATAAAATATCATATATTTATATGTTTAACAACTTTCCATTCCAAGGAAAAAACAGATAAAAATTGTTTTGGTAGCATGATCACAGTCAACAAGGCAGAACACAAATCCCAAGGAGGGGGTACATCAGATAATGAAATCCATTAACTCTAATATTGAAAAATGTTGTGAATTTTTTGCTGAGTAGTTGCTCAGCAAACTCCAAAGAACCTAAATAATGACTTTGAATCGGTTCTATTTATTCTGCCATTTTAAAATTATTTTTTTAAGGTTTTGAACAGGAAAAAATCAAACAAACTTTTGCGCTTCCATATTTGTTGTTGATATGATCTGCAAGATATGATCTACCTTCATCTTTGATTCAGAATTTTTGTAGAGATCTGAAACTGACTGGAAAATCTCTTGGTAGATGTGCTGGTTTTGGTTGGGGTAGAGCTAATTTTCTTCTTAGTAGTTAGTATGGAGCTGTGTTTTGGATTTGTGCTGGAAGCAGTGTTGACAATACAGGGATGTTTTAGTTATTGCTGAGCAGTGCATACACAGAGTCAAGGCCTTTTCTGCTCTTAACCCCACCACACCAGCAAGTAGGTTGCAGGTGCACAAAAAGTTGGAAGGAGACACAGCCAGGACAGCTGACCCCGACTGACCAAAGGGCTATTCCATACCATGTGATGTCCTGCTCAGCATAAAAAGCTGGGGGAAGAAGAAGGAAAGGGGAGACATTTGGAGTTACGACATTTGTCTTCCCAAGTAACTGTTACATGTGACAGAGCCCTGCTTTCCTGGAAATGGATGAACACCTGCCTGCTAGTTGGAAACAGTGAATTAATTTCTTATTTTGCTTTATTTGTGTGTGCAGCTTTTACTTTACATATTAAACTGTTCTTATCTCAACCCACGAGTTTTCTCACTTTCACTCTTCTGATTCTCTACCCCATCACAAAGGCGGGAAGTAAGCAAGAAGCTGTCTGGTGCTTAGTTGCTGGCTGGGGTTAAATCACAACTGTAAAGAAAAAAAAAGCATCTCCAACAATGTTATTCCCCATCCTGTTTCCTGTAGACATTACCTTTAGATGCATTTTAGGCATTTAAACCTATGGCTTAAGCTTTGCACATATTTATGTCTAAATTAGAGTAGATGAGATGAGAAGAATGCCTGACTAATCTGGTGGCCCTTTACAATAGAGTGACTGAGTTAGCGGATAAGGGAAGAACAAGTGACGTCACCTACCTTTACTTCTACAAGGCCTTTGCCACGGTCCCACACAACATCTTTGTCTCTAAATTGGAGAGATGTGGATTTGATGGATGGACTATTTGATGGATAAGGAACTGGCTGAATGGCTGCATCCAAAGAGTTGCAGTTAATGGCACCATGTCCAAATGGAGATCAGTAACAAATGGTGTCCTTCAGGTGTCCATTTTGGAACTGGTACTGATCGTTATCTTTATTAATGACGTAAATCACGGGATTGAATACAACCTCTTCAAGTTTTCAGAAGACACCAAGCTGAGTGGTGCAGTTGATACCCTTGAGGGAAAGGAAGCAAAGGGACTTTGGCAGGCTGGAGTAGTGGGCCCATGCAACCATCATGAAGTTCCACAACACCTAGTGCAAGGTCCTGCACCTGGGTCAGGTTAATCACCAGTAACAGTAGACTGGACCATTACAGGATTGAGAGCAGCACTGCAGAAATGAACTACACTCCAGAAAGGGGATATTGATAGATGAAAGATTGGATATGAGCCAGCGGTGTGCACTTGCAGCCCAGAAAGTCTACTCTGTCCTGGGGTGCATCAAAAGAAGCGTGGCCAGCAGGTCAAGGGAGGTGATTCTCCACCATTACTCTGTACTCATGAGATACCACCTGGAGTCCTGCATCCAGCTCTGGGATTCCCAGTACAAGAAAGACATGGACCTGTTGGAGCAGGTCCAGAGGAGGGCCGTGAAGATGATCAGGAGGCTATGAAGAAAAGCTGACAGAAGGGATTGTTCAGCCTGGAGGAGAGAAGGCTCTGGGGAGACCTTATTGAGGCCTTTCAATATATAAAGAGGGATTATAAAAAAGATGGAGGGAGGTTTTTTACTAGGGTCTGTAGCGACAGGACAAAGGGCAATGGTTTTAAACTGAAAGAGGGTAGTTTTATATTGGATATAAGGAAGAAAATTTTTATGATGAGAGTGGTGAAACACTGGAACAGGTTGCCCAGAAGGGTGGTAGCTGATCCATCCCTGGAAATATTCAAGGTCAGGTTGGATGGGGCTGTGAGCAACCTGATCTTGTTGAAGATATTCCTGCCCATTGCAGAGCAGCTGGATCTAGATGAGCTTAAAAGATCTCTTCCAACCCAAACCGTTCTGTGATTCTATGATTCTAAGAATCTTACCCAGTTAGATCATTGTTACTCTGTACTCACATTTAGGGTCTTTGTAAAAACCTTCTGTTCTGACATATACCCTGTCCTAAATGATCTCACTCTGGTCTCATATTTGAAATGTTTATTGATCTATTCCACATGTGTTAAAATATTCCATAATATTCCATATGTCATCCTATGAAGATAGGTTGAAGAGAGTTGGAGTAGTTCAATCTGGAGAAGAGAAGGCTCCGGGGAGACCTTATAGCAGCCTTCCAGTGCTTAAAGGGGGCCCACAGGAAAGATGAGGAGGGACTTTTTATCAGGGAGTGTACTGATAGGATGAGGGGTAGCAGTTTTAAACTGAAAGAGGGCAGATTTATATTAGATATTAGGAAGAAATTCTTTACTGTGAGGGTGGTGAGACAATAGAATGGGTTGTGTAGAGAAATTATGAGTGCCCCGTCCCTGGAAGTGTTCAAGGCCAGGCTGGATGGGACGTTGAGCAAGCTGATCTACTAGAAGGTGTCCCTGCCCACGGCAGGAGGTTTGGCAATAAATGATTTTTAACATGCCTTCCAACACAAACCATTCTATGATTCTATGATTCTGTATTGAAAAGCTATAAAAAACTAAACCATGATTTTTAAATAGCCAAAGATCCACCATTTACATACAGATCTTTTTTTTTTTTTTTTCCCTCCACTTCTGCTCTGCTTCCTGCATCTTTTGCTTGGGTAAGCATTTATCCCTGTGAGATAGTTTTATCTTTGTTAGTAACATGGTGCAGGCTTTTCACCAAATTCGCAGGGCCTCAAAATAGAGGTTTGTTAGGCTTGTCTTGTCTGAACTGTTTTTGACCTCCCTGCAACTCTGTTTTATTTGGTTTAGCTGTGGCAGCAGTTTTTCAAAGTGACCACATGTCTATGGCTACTCTGTATGGTGTCACCATAGTGGTACCATAATGATGTAGTACAGAGAAATACAGGTCTGGCGTGATAACAGAGACATTGAGAAGTAGAGATCCAGGAGGTAACTTTGAAGAGTACAAGCATGGAATGGTAAGAGAGGGAGCACAGGCTTATCACTGGCAACCCCATGGCTATAAGCTGCTCAATAGTGGTCAATTAAAGAAATGAAGACCTGGAGCTAGACAAACTAGTTTTGGGGATAAGAAAGAAAACAAAGAAATAATATCTAACATACACAAACAGCACCAAATATTATGAATTCTGATGTAACATGCAGCTGCAGATCAATGAGGAGCAAACAAATGTGTAAAACCATACTAGCAAACATTTAAAAATGACCATAAGTGGACCTGAACATAGACTGAAGAAATCATCAACATCAGCATCATATTCCTTCCAGCAAAGGGCTGCTATCTTATACCTCCCATCACCATCACATCAGGAAGAGAGGCAGAAAATAAGTGTGAGTATAAGAATTCTAATTGTATTATTACTACTATTGAAACTTCTGTGTAGGAGTTCCTCTGATAATTAGACCTGGCCTAATAAAGATACTTGTATTTAACTGTTAAGATTTCACTTATGTTAGCAATAAATTCATGTCTTAACATATGAGATGTGTTTCTTCTTTGCCCATAAACAAGATTTTGAGCATAACATTTTGGTTCTATGCTTGTTATCATTATCAAACAAAGCTCCTTTTTCAGTTTCACCAAAGCAAAACTAAAAAGACTGACTCTACAGTTGGCTTCAAATCTTTCTGCCTGTCTAAAAAAAGTCCATTACATTGTTGGCTTGGTAAAAATAGCTAACAAATAGTGATTAAAAATATTTCTAGGAACTTGTGGAAACCTCTGTTTTATTGCAGACTACCATATTTATCTACATACACATACAGACCTACCTACCTACGTAAGTGTGTATATTTATCTTTCATTTCTCTTCATATCACTCTAAAAATATCATTAGAGTGAAAATTTAAAAACAAACCCCAAACCTCCCAAAGTTATGCTGCATGCCACAGTTAATTCCACTGATTCTATTTTCAGTGAAAACAAAAGTTCAACATCTTTTGCCATGAGGTATTTGATCAGTTCATTAAATGATTCTTTAGAACATCTAACTGCGTCTTCTTATTGGTGTCAGAAAACAAAATCTCACTAGTGATTGACCTCAGCAGAACTTTTCTGTGAATCTGAATATATTTTTGGCCACTAATGTGCTCATCTTTCAAACCTGACTTCTCTATAGGGAGGGGTACAAGTAGGTTTTATATTTATGATGACCACTCAGGAGGTAGGAGCTAATATTCACCTGGTTCATGAACATGCAGCTGAATGCTCCTGAAAAAGGCAGGGGGTGCTAAACATGACACTGGGAATAGCTGTAATATCACTGTGTGCGATTATTATTCATAATAGTCAAAATAACCAGCACGTCCCATTGAGATCCATCTAGAATGTACCGGGAAGACTCATTGGTGAAGCACTGTCCCAACAGGTTTTAGAGGCTGAGACTAAAAGTGACATTTCTTGGCAGGCAGTAAAGTCCTGTGTCTTTCATAATGCTGAAGATATGCCTCTTTCCATAAATCTACCTCTGACTCTTCAGTCAGCGTGTATTCTGTGAAGTGTGTGATCTGTCTTTTATGCAGACAGTCCATTTCTGTTTGAGAACCACTGTATTTTTATTGATTAACCATTTAGATTACACTTATATTTCACTATTCCTCTATTTTTTTTATATATTACCAAAAAAGTATTGTCATGATTCTGATTTTTTTTTCATAAAACTTAGCCTTGCATGCCTATGTTTAAAATTATTTGGCAGTTGAAATACTGGTGACAAATTATTGAAGAATTAGTTTCAAGGGACACTTTGTTCTCAATACAATAATACTTCATAAGACTTTGATCTGTAATATTGCAAAAATAAAACTGATTTCTCTTTCCTCATCCTGAATGTAAAAACTCTTTTTGGAATTATTCCTTTGGAGTGTTTATATTGCTTTATTTTTTGTCTTTTTACCCCTTTTTTTTTCGTGAGAGGCAATTAACATTCTTCTTAATGTGGATGCTTCAATTTCAGCTCTTTGAAGTGAACAGTAAGCAAGATTTAATGATGTATTGAAGCTGAGGAAACCCACTGATAAAAGACTGGCAGTTCTGCATTTAAGCATTTTTTTAGTTGAATGATGAAAGTCTATTTAACAATGGTGACTCTACGTTAAAGTTTAGATAGAAGGTATAAAATTTATTTTTATTTTTATTTTTATTTTATTTTTATTTTTATTTTTATTTTTATTTTTATTTATTTTTATTTTTATTTTTATTTTTATTTTTATTTTTATTTTTATTTTTATATTTTTATTTTATTTTTACAATTTCCCTCAACATCTCCAACTTTCTGTTTCAGGAACAGTACAGTAGACTCAATATACTCTAGTCTTATCTACACCTGACATTCTTACATTTTCAAATCGCATGTTTTCATACTGCATGCAGACATACTTGCACATACGTAAACCTCACCCAAGCCTCTGTTGAGATCCTTTGCATTTTGATTATTTTTCAGGCAATCTACTTTTATGCTTGGATGATGCTGTTTTAAAAATCAAGATATGGTTTGTTTCTGATATTCCCTTTCTTTTTTACTAATCATGGATGTTTCGAGGAATGTGGAGATCATAAAGGAGGCATCTCAAGATATCTAAATCAATAGAAGTATTTCAGATTACCTATTGTTTCATTTTACTAACATTTCTACTCTTTTTGTGTGGTTCTATAAATACTCTATTTCTTTGGAGGTGAACAAATGATATTTCTGTCTGTTTTTTTATCAGCGTAATTACTGTAGAAGTAAGAAGTGTGAGACGGGGTGCTTTCGGTAGAGACATCATTGGTGAAATCCATGTTAACTTTGTTGTGTACTGTTTGGGTCACTCATTCGAGAAAGACTAAATCAACATGGAATTTATAAATACAGAAAAGATCTTTGAGGGTGGTCTATATATATGCAGAAAACATCTTAAAAAAGGTGCACTAGATAGATCTGATCTGCCTAACTTAGCCATCTAACTTGCAACTAGGCTTTGGATACCAAATGTGGTATCTGTAGTTTAAGTGCCCTGGAACAGTGAATGTATGTACATGAAGAATAGCTTTGCTCTTCAAACTACACCACAAGATCACTTTGGTTTCTGTATTCACATAAAATCTTGGAGAAGTCTCGGTCAGAAGCTTGGCAAAATTATGCAAATACAGCATAAAAATACCTCTGGGTGCAAAATTACTGATTCTAGAAATTCTTCAGAAGACATCATGCTCATGCTCCTGAACTGAAGCATGGTATGCTTTTTGACAGATGTTCATTTACTCTATTATCAGAGGCTTGTGATTAGGTGGTCAAAGTATTCTTTTTCAGTACATCAGGATTCTTCTTATTAGAAAGTTTTTCATACTGAAATTTTCTTGCTCAAAATTAATCCTTTTATGCATCACGTCAGTCATAGATGTCAACACCTGGAGTTTTTCATTCTCTTTGCAACCGCCTTTTCTGAATTTAAAGTTATCCTAAAAGTGCAGTCTTTACTTCTTTAGACTAAAATACTAGGCTGAAGTTCAACACTTCGAAATGTTTTCTTGAAGGGCATGTTTTCCAAACTTTTGATAATTTTGTTTGTCTTCTTCTTAACTCTTTTCAAACTGTCTGCATCTTTTTTATGTGGTTATCCAAATTCAGACACAGGCTGTTGATGCCTTATTAACACTGAATAAGTCAGTATTTATGACTTTAGCCTTGTAGGCTGCATTCGTGTTTAAATATGCACAGTGCAGTATTTTGTGTGATCATAGTCCTGACTTATACTAAGCTTCAAGTCTCTTTTGAGTGACCTCAGGAACTGCAATTTTGCAGAAATTATATTTTCCCCTTCTGTTCTTATAAC
>VFFE01007724.1:1545965-1567351 GCA_008921705.1 Burhinus oedicnemus
CTTTCCCTGTGTCAATCTTCTAGGGTTTCCTCTGTTCTCCAGACATTATCAGATGGCCACTGCACTCCATAAACTCCACTAGACTTCTGCAAATTAATGTCACAATCTTCCAGTGAGCAGTTTCAGGTTACCCCTAATTATCTTTATTCCCTACCCTGCCTTTTCACATCCTCATTTCCTTATTCTATTTTAATTCATTAAACATTCCTTTACTATTTTCTTTTTGGTCAAAATAGAACCAAAGAATCAACAGTCCTGATCTACAGTGGTTTTGTCATCTCCTGCTTCTTACATACTTAAAATACTTGTTCTTCTCCTTTTCACTCTGCTAATACTATCCCATTTTAAGGCTTCAACTTTCTAACTCTGACTCTGCAAATCTGCACTATCTTTTTATACTAGCCACCTGTATTTTTTTTTCATATCCATGTCCTTTGATGTAATGTCAATTTCTTTTTTTAAATACTTTTTCTACCATTAAGAATGTTTTCTGTAATATCTGGACTATTATAAAACCAGAATTTCCCTCCTATTCTGTTTCTTTCCCAAACTTCTCCCATCTCTAGAGTATCACACACTTACACTGTTCCATGCCTCCTTTTTTCAAGTTTGTCGTAATTGAATTACTTCTCTCATCTTTTTGTACTAATGTACTTTAATGCCTTCCAGATTTCAAAATTATTGTTACATATAGCTCTGAGGTCCCAAATGAATAATTTTGATTAGTACTAAGCTGTTATTCCAGCTGCTGTTTCAACTTTCTAGAAGAAAATCTTTCTCACAAAAATAACTCAGCGATTTGCTAAAGCTATACACCTACCTCTGGTTTTCCTAGAGATATGTAAGTAATTAGAAGTGATTGCATTTGTTGACCACAACATTTCCACGTAGCAAAGAAACTTATCCTTTGCTAGACACATGGTAGACTCTAATAATACTAGTAAAGAATAAATTACTCTGAATAAATTTCTTTTTTTTCTTTTTTTTTTCTTCTTAAGAACTCTTTAATAAATGTCAGAATTTCATGTAATGTTCTACATCCATAGAGATTACTATCTGGCATAAAACAGCATTAAGGGTCTTAATTAAAAACAAAACAAAAAAGAATTTGTCTGGTCATTCAAGCTCTCAAAGTTATTTTGGGCCTACATTTTGCAAATACAAGATACTCAAACTAGTGACCCATGCATTCAAAGAAGAATCATATTCTAGCCACCAAAGCCTTCTAATGAATCCAATATAGGAAAAAAAGTGCCTAAACCCCACATACAAACTGTAATACAAAAAACGTGTTTTAATACATCTAAATATTGATTTATAGTCTTCTCTGTGCCTAAGACCTTTTCTTCCTTTATTCGTCAGTCTCCTCTCCTAATGAACCCCTGTTTCCTACGTTGCATTTCTCCCTTTATTGTACTTCTAAGCCTTTGCTGATTTGACTTTTAGTGTTAGACTTTAATTATTCCTACTCTTAACTGAAGGTTCTTTTAATCAGTAACTTTTGTACAATTTCCAAGTTGTTCTATCTTTTCAACAGACCAGCATACCAAATAGGAACAGAAAATGATCTTGACGAAACATACTAAGTGAAATAATGATTAGACTTTGCAATAATTCAATGGAAAACATTTATATTTGTCTTAGTAAACTTGTCTTTTTAAAATCTAGCTATGGAAATTTGAAAAGTGAAATTACTCAGACTCATAATTTGTCTCTGCTCAGTCTTTGTCAGTTACACATATTATAGGTTTTTAGTATGAAGATAAGGATGCAGAAGATCAATGCTTCTCGGACAGTAATTCATTCAATAATAATAATAGTAACAACAACAACAACAATAATAATATTAATCCTTTTTAGACTTTCTATGTGATTCTCTTTGCTAACAATGCTAACCCCTACCCACTTGAGCTTTCTGCTCTCAGAGGTTCATCTGCATATGGGACAGCAGGGCAAGAGGGGGCTCTCGATCCTCTAAGGCACACGTACAGGTGCATAAGACTGAATCATAGACCGAATGAGATGCTCAGTCAGAGCTGCTTTGTTAATAGCTTAATAATAGTTCTTTTTTGGATTGTACTAATATATTTTCTCTGGCACGCATTAGGTTGCAGAAAGTATCAAAAAAGAAAAAAAAAAGAAAGGCAAGTTTTTAATTTACAGAATAGGGGACTAGATTTTAGACTTTCACTGTCTTTCAGATTCACCGCCTAATTATTAATTAAAGCTCAAAGAGTTTTTGGCTGGGTTTTCACTGTAACTGCTGCCAGAAAAGTCGTCCTTGGTGAACAGTAATAAAGACAGATTACTTTGAACTTCATTACTGCATGATGAGATTTCTGTTAGTTTTGATAATGGATTACTACCTTGTTTACAAATGGACATTAGTAATCCCAGAACAGCCCTGATGATGTTATATACAAATAAAACATTCTCAGACTTTTAAGATATTATCAAAGCTACCCAGTTTTGAATACTGCATGTAGTTGATGCCAGTGGTAAAGCAGGGAGAATGAACTCGCAAGAAGTCGATGAACACTGGACCACAGTCAGGTCCTGTTCTTACATCATTTGTCCATGAGCAATCCAGGCAAAAATAAAATGAGATTCAGACAGCTCAATTCAAAGAAGCTTTAAAATGCACATTTTGGGGAGGGGTTGGGAAGAGCACACAGTCTTCTGATGATATATGTCCTTAAAAATATCCTGGACTGCAATGTTCTCTTAAAGGAAATTTGTGTTTTTTAATGAGATATATTTTTTAAAAAAATGGCATAATTAAAAAACACCTTAATTGAAGTAACAATTGGATTACTTAGCATTAAATTATATATATACACACGCATATATATATAAAAATCACAAAAATGATAAAGTGTGGTGAAAGAAAATAAATAAAGGACGTATTCAGCTTAGACCTTGAGGCTCTCTTGGAAGCACCTTTGTAGGACTGAAAATTTAAGATCAATTCCATGCCAAATTTATTGTTTAAAAAGAAATAAAATGTAAAACTGCTGAACTAAGAAACCTCCACAAAATGAACAAATGAACAAAAGTGACAAAATTTTGGGGGTACTTTTTAAATTACATGCTGTGCTTAATTACAAGGAAAATAACAAATGATAAAGATAATAACGATGAAATCTGAAATTGGATATTTCTTTGGAAAGCGTAAATTACAGGTGAGCTCAGGAACCTTGGAATAACAGTTACAAGCACAGCAGAACTTTCAGGTCCCAGGGATGCTCTGTGTGTTGCGCTAATATCTGTTTACAAGTGATTTTTGTCCCTTCAGGAAATACTGGATTATGAGCCTTGTGTTCTAAACAGAAAGCTAGTGCGATACAATTGTTCTGTTACATACATGGGTTATTTTGGTTTATAATGGCATATTTAGCTTCTTGTTAGCACTAAAAGATGGTAGTGAAATAACAGCCACCTGATTTCCTGAAGTGGTAGAAGGAATGTGCAAGAAACATACAAAATATATGGCTAAAAAGAGGCAAACAAGAGCAAAAATAGTCTTAAAGCTCTAGACCACTGATTGATGGAAGCAATACCCTGGAGACAAATGCAAAAATATCTACCCATAAATCTGAATGAGAAGTTATGAATGGAAATGAGATGTGAGATTAGATCAATTTTTTCAGACTTGCAATCCACATAAGACGAAGGTGAACAGGGAATTTACTGTTGGAAATGGTCTTGAAGTGAAATAGAAGATCCAAAATTCTTCCATCTACTAAAGGGAGACTTTTATGTTTAACCTCAAAAAATTTAGTTTCTTACTGTACTGGAGGAAAAAGAAAAAATACTCAAGAGAGTCTATCCAGTTCCCTGAGGAGACAAAAGCTTAGGTGGCCTAAGTCTGGATGTGTTGGTTCCTGAAACTCCAACCTATTTGTGAAGCTGCCTAATTCCATAGTTATCTCAATTCTTTTTTTTAAAGCTGAGGTACCTGAGCTGCAGCATTAACTATTAAATTACAGTGTACAGTATATATGAGTCTGTGTGCCCATAATTGGACTTAGGTGCTAAATGGCCTAAATCCATGCTATTAGAGCCTCTCAGACTTTGAAAGAGGGTAATTATTCCAAAAATGGTTATTAGAAATAGGAATTGGCCCAAGCCACAACTGTATCAGGGACGATTCTAACAACTGAACACTTCAGATGATTGAATCGCAGTGCTGGGAACGGTCCCTGCCACTTTGTAATTTACTAGTATAGATGTAGCCTAAATTTATGCCTCTGGGTAAAATCCTAATGGCACCAATGTGCTCAGTGTCATAAGGCTGATGCTACCTGTGGAGCAGCAGTTCTCAGAGCACAGGTATCATTTAAACCTCATCAAAATACAGAAATAGCTCATTGGTGAGAGATTTAACTTAGGTTTTGGGGAATATATTTTCCAACACCTATTTAAATTCATCTGGGCTGAGAAGATTAGAGTTGATATTTCTTACAAGTGTGGCTTGATCTGCAGATTACTCAAAGTTTGGGAGCTATCAGCATCTCTTTTTGGAGTATGTAACCCTATGTAATAAAAAAGTTTATTAATATTTTTTCACTATTAATAAGTTTTCGATCTCAATCTTTGAAGTACATGCTGTATTTATTAGGATTCTTATTCATTCCAGTTTCTAATGGGCATTTTTTTGACTCTAGCAGAGACTGGATTACGTTATACTGTTAGAATACATTGAAACAAAAAGGATTGGGAAAGCTATAACCCTTAATAAACTATAGCTCACTGCTCAAGGGTGACACAAAGGGTGAAAGACAGATGTTGATATGAGGGGTAGCAACGAACAGAATGTAGGTCACAAAGTTGATTACCTCTAACTGGGAGAGGTACTACTCATAACGGTGGAAGCCCCCATACCTCCCCTCAGGAGTTGAAGTATTTTAAAACCAAAACTGAGTTTAAGATTAGAATTCTCAAGTGAAAAAAAAAATCTAATTCTCCCTCAGAAACTGTGATTTACATTTTTTCTCTCACTGGCATCTTCCACTTTCCAGTTTTGGTGGCTTCCCACTAAGTTTTTGAGATGCTGAACTTCCCTTATATGTCATACAAAAGGTGTGCAATGATTAGGATTTTCAATGCTGATCAGCCTCATTTGGCCCTAGGCAGTTTTTTCAAGCCTGATGACCTAGAAAAGACTATACCTTTTATTATTGTGGTTATAAAAAAAAAAAAAAAGAGTGAATCATCCATCAGCATGTTTATTTCTCTACAAGAAAGAAAAAAACTTTTTAAAGTTTTGATGCCAATAGTGGCAAAAATTAGAAAGTGTCAGTACGAAAAATATTGTTCAAATACTCTATAAATGCCAGAAGGAAATGCATTTTATGAGTTTATGAAAGACAACCTTTACTTTATATAGATATATTTTGTGTTCACACAAAGCTAGTAAAAATAGGCCCTGCTCTGTGACTCTGACTCCTCATTGCTATGGTAATATAAAAAAAGAGTATTTTTCTTTCCATTCTTTAATTTCATACTGTTGCTTTAATAAATACACAAAAATATGACCATCTCCCAGAGTTATTAACCATATTAAGATTCTTTGTTTTGATTTTTTTTCCTGACAAATTAACCTCAAATACAGAAACTTAATTATTTACCTAATGAGATAACTTTCCTCAGTAAAGCAGGTCATGATAAAAGCTGGAATATCTAGACTATAAAGAAGTTATCCTTGATTTTAGTCCAGGGTATTCCAAGTTATGTCTGCTGGAGCTGTATGAAAATGGACTATGGAATAACTAAAATGGGGCCATATTGTAGAATATTCCATGCATAAAGTGAGACAGTTTAAATACTTTTATTAACAGGGCAAGGGAGAGTATCTGTTTTGATTTTGGGTTTTTTTTCAGAAGACGTAAGATTCATATCTGTGTACACTACAAAAAAAGTACAAAGTTATGTTAACTTGGCAGCACTTGCTGTGGCTGTGATGGGCTATGTGAAACAAGCATATGACTGAGTCTGGATATAATTAAAAGAACTGTGGAGAGAGCTTATAACTTTTAACAGACTAGCTCATACGGTTAGAAAAAATAGACAATTGTTCAGGCATACAGACCTCTTTCTTGAAACAAATAATTCTTAAGTTGAGAAGAAGTTACCCTTAAAGCCTACAGGTATGCAAATGCAATTTGCAGATGAGTATTCACTATTACTTTAAATCCCCTTTACTTGTTTTCCAGTCAAATTGTCCATCGTACTAAAAAGTTTGATCTCTCCAGCTCTACAGATAGTTGTGCTTTTGTTGTTCTGGTACACCTGTGGTCTGAACAAACAAAACATCCACCAGGCTGACTGGTGGACTAAATAGATTCAAAACAGTTTATAGAGCCTGAGAACGGTGAAAGAATGGCTGTTATGATGTGCAATTAAAGACAAGGGGGATATCAAACACATTATATGCGACTGAATATAGTAGTTGGTCTGGGGTTTTTTTTAATTTTCTGTCAGGGAAGTTGTTTTAAATGCTGATGACTTTCATTTTCTGCAAATTAATATTGGACAGAAATATATTTAATCATCCTCTGAATCACTGGTATATTTATGCATATTTAGAATTTGCTGATCAAATTATACATTGTAGTGATTTTGGAGGGAGTTTGCTTACCACATTTCTTAGTATGCTGATTCTTTTTTGACAGGCTTTACTAAATGAGTGTTACACTTCATTTTACAACATGGGTATTTAATCAGTTTTGTCTTTCTGTTTGCACCAATCAATGACTGAAAAACATACTTTCACGATTTTGCTATAAATTAAACTCCCTGTAGGTAGATTACTGTAGTCAAGACCGTTGTAGTATGTTTAAAGTTATTCATGTTTTCTAAGAGTTCCTAAAATGCCATCCAGAACCTAATGAAGTACAAACATGAACTGAAAATAGAAGTATTTTATGCAATTATGTAACCAATGAAAAGTAAACTGGAAAACATGTTTAGTCTGAGGTAAAGCTAAAGGATATACTGAAGCAATTCACGATAGAGTTTGTACAACATAAATTACTGAAAGTCTGCCTGACGTAAGTTCTTACTACGTCAACTGCTAAATAAAAGATTAATTTGTTCTTCATAACTAGTATTTCACTCACCCCAGCAGAAATATCCACCTGAAAACATTCTCAACAGTTGTATTGTTCTGTGAATATATAAGGACGAAAAATTCCCATATTCTGTTGTAAGTATTTGAGGCTGAGGTACTCCTCAGCAAATTTGCTTTTCTGAACCATCTGTGAGGTAGAAGCCTACAGCTGCATAAAACGAATGATGTGGATATCTCTTTCCGTGGATTGTAAAAGATTTTTCATTTTGCAGTCAAATATCAATATGGATACTAACTCTAAATAAGCTTGTTAAATGTCACACTAAATTTTCAAAGTCTGTATGACAATAGAATGTGTTTTCAGAATATCTCCATATAAGAAAAGGATTAGAATGGGCCTGATTTTCAGAAAGTGCAACATATCCAGCCTTTGAATATAATGTTCTTCTAAAGGATGAACAGGATGAGCACCCAGAAAATTAAACTTCTAAAATCATGAATCATCTTAAAAAGGGGAGGAGTGCTTAATTCCTTGAATATCATATCAAATAACTAAGAAGAAACCACACTATACAAGATTGAAGTAAATGGAAAACAGCATTGATTGGAACAATACTAATTTCAAATTATTCTAAATATTGTTGGGTATTGCAGATTCTGGTGTTGTATTTCAAGATGATTTGTGTTTAAAACACAAACTATTGGGAGAGTAGTTTTGCGCAGAGTTTCTATTTGGAAAAATCTCCAAATGTATTGCATTAGAGGACATAATGGTAGTGATGTGGAGTCAGTCACTATAAAATCCTAGCTGAACAAGAAGTTGGGAATATAAATACACCAATTAAATACATACAAAAATAAAACAATCAATTAGCTATTCTGTATTTTCATGCTGTTTATAAAAGTACAAAAAGTTGTATGAAAAAACATGGGTTTACACATATATACACACACACAGTGTATGTGCATAACCTGCTATATAAAGTGTTTGCCCCTAAGAAGTTGGGTGTTTTCAGGAGATAAAAATTAGCTAGATTCCTAGCGCATTATCTCAATGTTTGCAGGTATTCCCAGTAGAAAGAAGAGGGAGGCTTAGATAACACAGTAAAAGCTGATAAACTTATCTAATAGAAGTATATGTTAAGGCTGACTTCTTAATGTATCCAGATCCTTCCCAAAGCCATTTTTTTTACTATCATATTTATTATGTTTGCAACAATTAAGGTTGCAGTATTACTTTTAAAATCTGTTGGTTTTGTCATAATTGATAGAAAAGCCTGCTTGTTGTTTATTTATGGGTGCTTTTTAATATTTGTATCGTCAAATCAGGGATCAATGAACTGAAATTTATTTCCTCTCACATCGCAGCTAAGGACACCTAGAAGGGTACCTACCTTCAGACTAAGTCATCAGGATCTTTTCGGTGATTCACTGTTCTACCCCTCCTCAGATATCCAAGCAAAGACAAAGGATGGCTTGTTTAACCTGGTCTAAACGTCACTAATGAGAACTATTTACATAGTCAGACTGAGGCATCCCAGAGGAGGAGGCAACAAAGGTTGTAGCACTCCTTGCAGTGCGTTCTGGTTCAATGTGAGCAGTCCAGGCCAACAGGAATGTAAGAAGTTGCTCTTCATTCGAACTGTGGCTTTGGCTATCCCAGAGACGGAAGTGCTGGTTGAAGCTGAGGGATTTAGTAGCACTTTGTCCCTTTCTGTAGGCATCGTTATGCAGAGGTGCTGTAAGGAGCTTGCTGAGAAAAATTTTCCTGGTGTGGGCATTAATATTCACTTCCCCTTTCATGCATTTTCTCTGTCCTCTCACAATCAGGTTTTCTGTTCTGCTGATCATCATGATAATTCTTTTCTCTTTCTCTTTCAGTGCAGATTCATTGGTTTTGATCATAAATGATGAAAAATGTATAGCAATTCAGATGAGCTCTCACCAGCAACTTCCGCAGCTGCATTACTACTTACATACTGTCCCTGGAAAAATCTTTTATAATATGTTTGTCATGTGATACATGATTAAGCTTGCTTCTTTTACTTTGGTATCATTCTGGAGATGACATCATGCTATGTCTCGAAAGTTAATTAGAGGTCTTTCTCCTGTTCAAAGAAAGATAGGGAGTCACATACAAGAAATAATTCAACAAAGGAATTAGTTGTTGCTATCTTGTGATGGCATTTCTGCCATTTTGAGTGCAAAAAGCATTTGGCTACTTCTGATAAAACTGTGAGGATGGGTTTCATTTCAGTCAAGTTTAAATGTCTGGATGTAACCTTTGGGGCAATCATCTATCTCACTTGTTGTTGATCCTGTCTTCCTTATTTCCAAAGGTGTATCTCACTGCTTCTCAAGGGAACCGAGGGTAACGTGTGAAGATATTAGGTACAGCAGACATTACATGCAGTCAGATGACTCCACTATAAAACAACTTTTTCCAAAGAACTTGAAAGGCTTGACAACATAAATCCTGGTTATTTTCAGTGACACTGTATTGGGTCTGGCTGAGGTGGAGTTAATTTTCCCCACAGCAGCCCTCCCAAGATCTTTTCCACCCCCATCCTACTGGGGAGGGGAGAATGTTGGAGAGACAGCCTTGATGCTGTGGGAGCGCTGCTCAGCAGCGGCCAAAACACTGGTGTGTTATCAACACCTTTCCAGCTACCAACACAAAGCACAGCACTGGGAGGGCTGCTGTGGGGAAAATTAACTCCACCTTAGCCAGACCCAATACAGACATCTATGGCAAGCCCACCCTGCAGGTTTAAATATAACTTTTTTTGTGGACTGCTTTAAGAATCAGAAGCACTGGGAGGTGTGAAGCAAAGTTCCCTAAACTATGGTCCGGCTGACAAGTATTCACACCACGGAGCAATGACGTATTATAGAAATGTGGTATTGTACATCAAATAGTATTGTTATGTTTGCACAAACAGTTTGCACAGGTTGTGTATTTTGTGTCCTGCAGTGTTTGGTCTTGATGGAAGAACACTACATAATATGATGTTTCCACCTCAGGAAGGCATACTGTGTTAAATTACGTTGCACTTTATGATACAGGCCTATCATTATATTACACAAAATTTCAATAAAAAGTTCAGAGTTAGAATTAGGAACATAAATAGAAGTTAGATCCAGTGAAGAGTTAAGCCCCTCCAGCAGGTTTTTCATCCTGTCCAAATGTAGGTGTTTAAGATAGGTGAGATGAATTGCCATCTGTCTCTTTCTATTCAGAGCAGATGACTAGTTCAAAGTACGTGCCAGACTGTTACATAAACAAAGATACATTAAATTGATTTCAGGAAGAGCTTAAGCTTTTGATATCAAAATTCTCCATACATCTAAGCTTCAGCTTCTAGACATGTTGAGAAGGGACTTAGTCCTTGACTGCACCTAACTTACATATTATCAGAATCTGCAAAACAGGCAACTCTTTTCTCATTTCGACTGACGGGCTCATGAGGGTAGAATTGGAGAGAAAGCGTTATATGAAAGGCACTGAAAGAGTCATTTGGGATGCTGTACGTAACTATTATTGAAACTCTGAAACACTTATTTTCTTGATATCTTCTCTAAATAGGTATCTCATTTCAATAGGCAGCTCTTTGGAAATCAGACTAACCTTTCATTCTCTTTCAAGAGTTTAGATGGCTTGGTAAGATAGATGTGGAAAAATAGAGTTGCACCATTTTTCTGTCCAAAAACATCCCCAGACCAGAAAAAAGATGCCTAGGGAAATTCCTACCATTTATTAACTCTCACCATCGGCTAAAGAAAGCTTCATGCATCATGGATTAGGAAACCCAGGAACACCAGTGAGTAGCAAAAATCCCCTGTGAAAATTGTCTATTGCCTCTCAGGCTATAAAAGAGTTGGAAAAAAAGGCCTGGAAAGCTTTTTTCACTTGCTCTGTTCTTAAGAGGGCAGGATTCTTAAGCCCATTAAAAGATTCATCATATTGTAGACACCATGCTCTAATTTCGTCTACCTTATAAGGCTGCAGAGACTACATCTTACATCTGTACATACAAAGACACCTACAATATAGACAAATGCATCTAAGCTACCTACTGTAAAGTCCCTTTATGGGAACTGAAAATAATGGATACAATTCCTTTCTCTCATTTAAATATAAACTTTAGGGGGAGATAGATGACACCTTCCATTGCCTATGTTTCTCTATTGTCTGTAAAGGGAGCTTGTTTCACTATATATATCTGCATGTTATCTGACGAATCCCATAACCAGTGTAGGAAGCCAATTTATAAAAAAATATTTTTTGTTATTTTAGTACTTGAAGATTCTAAACTGGTATTTTGTCCTTGCACTAAACTGCTTTGAACTGCCATGGACATCTCTTGCACAAACAAATTTGTTAGAAGTGCTATTACAAACATCATTTCAGTACTAAAAAATTGAATTGGTGGTTTGTTACAAGGCATGGGTAGTCCACTATATAAGCTGTTCCCTTTGATAATAGTATCCTACGGAAAACTTGGCATTGCTGATTCAGGTGTAACAGCTGTGAAGTAGTATCACACCATCTTTTTAGTGCTGTGAAAGATGTCATCTTCAAGATGAAACAGAAAAGTATAGCATTGATCACACGCGAGTACTAAAAATCTGGTCATGCTCATATTAGCTACCTAGCTAAGTCATGCCAGCCTGTGTCAGTCCTGCTAACAAACTGTTGGAGGGCAACCTGCCCTAAACAGTGCCATTCAAAGCAGCTGCTGCAGAGGTCACAGAATCATAGAAATGGTGGTTGTAAGGGATTGCTGCAGGTCATGCAGTTCAGCTCCTACTTAAAGCAGGACTGTTGCCAATAATATATCAGGTCACCTGTGGTTTTATCCCACTGAGCCTTAAATAACACTAAAGATGGAGGTTTTCCTTCAGTTGTCCTAGCAAAACTGCTGCATTGTTGCATTACCCTCCTAATAATGAATATTTTCATAAATGTCTAATCTGAACCTTCCAATACACAATTTGTTTTCATTCACCTTGTTTTTACCATCATTTATTTACCGAGCAGAGATTGACTCTCTTGTCTGTAACTGCCCTTCAGGTAACTGCAGCTCACCTTTTGAGCCTCCCCCAGGCTGCAAGCTCACCCTTTAGTCTCACCATCAGATAGAACAAGCTCAGCTCTGTCAATGGCTGTTTTTATTTCCGAGACTGTGAATAATGGTCCAGATGATAGAGATTAATGAAATCATAAGGTTGGAAGTGACCTCATTTAGCTTGTCCATTCTGCCCCAAGTAAGATCAATTGCATCTATACCATTCTTGACAGATTATTTCTCTAATCTAAACATTTCCAATGATGGAGGCTCTCTAGCTTCTCTGGCTTGGAGACAAACTGGGCTTTCTAGTTGAAAGTGTTAAAGAGAGCCAAATTCGGTAGGTTTCTGGGTCCAAGGGATTTTCTTCTGTCACAGCCCCATAGTTGCAAAGCATTTTCACACCCCCAGCTCCAGCCAACAGCAAGGATAAACCCATCTTCTCCATAGACGCGCACCTTAGAAACATCACACACAGCAGTCCACAAGTGCAGCACGCAGAGTCATGCCCATGCTGCCACCCACATTAAACATGAACATACCCACACACGTGCACACATATATACACACACGGGCTCTCTCCTGTAGCTGGTTTTACACATTCAGTCCACCCAGTTCCTGGCTTTCAGATCCTGGTCTCCTCTAGCTGCTGTGACCCATAGTTGGGGCCCCTCAGGCAACAATCTCCTGCTCCAGGAGGCTGTCATATAGATTGCTTCTCCTCAGCTTGACTGGCTTTAAATTTTCTAGCATATATACACAGAGCCTCAGATAGGAAATGCTTTCACCTCAAAGATAGTTAGAAAAAGGATTTAATAATAATATAGGATAGACTGCAGTGATCAGGTGCAGGGCTTTCCCATATGAGTATACTGACCAGTCACCTGTTTACAGGCAATTAAGGCCTCTTATCACAGTTTTCCTCATTTTTCCCATGCTAGTGCCTCACTGACCCACCCTGAGACCTTACTTTCCCCATTGTAGTCCTTCCCCTAAACATGCTTCACATGTTCCCACAATTCCGTTAAAAGAGCCCATAACGTTTTACACAATATGCATATTCTCTTCCCACTGCATTCCAAGACAAGTCCTACACGTCTTTAGGCAGTACTCCTTTAGTTTTGATGGCCTTCCAGAGAGATTCTTTTCTTGACACATCTCAGTGGGTTTCACAGCAGGAGCAGTCATCTAATTATTCTCTTCTGATGGTTTTTGGAGTAGCTTATCCAGTGTGCTCCTGATTAGGTTACTGTAGTTTCTCCACTTGTCATTGTCCTTTGATCCTTGCCAGGCCTTTGTGTTCATTGTGATTAGCCTTTACTCGCATAACCTAAGAGAATTCACAAACCATGGAGAAGCATGCAAACAACATCATGAGATACATCACAGTGAACTGCTGTCAGTGAAAAAATGATGATGAATGATGCACTGAGGAGTTTTGCAGGCTTGTCTTAGATGGCATGCCTAGAAAGGTATTGTTCATGAATTGGAAAACAGAAGTGAAATAACAACATGGTAAAAAAGGGAACATAAGTAAATTGAACAAAACCCAAATCCAATGGGCATTTCAGCCACTGTATGATACCTGAAGAAGCATCACACATTTCTAGAGAAATATTTCCAAAATTAGTGCTAAAATTATTTCCAAAATTTGACCTAAAATATACATTATACAGAAAAAGGAGTGTAAGAATGCACTCAATGGAATTTACTGCCAGCTGAATAATAAGCTGAAGATCATAAAAACAGTGCTGTATCTTCACACTTAGATAGCTTTCACTCCTATGCAAACCTAAACTAGCTAATCAAATGATTTAATTGCTCTAATCCTTAGTCTTGCCTTCATTCTACTTTTGTTAATGTGTTTTGTTGTTTTTGTGGTGATCATTTAGGCTGCTTGCATTCCATGCAAAATGATTATATAGGAACATCTCCAGGGCATAGAAACTTGTATTTATACTTTTTCTACAGAGCATTCACCACATATTTGAGTGCATTTTGGCACTGTTTTAAGTAAAACTAAATATAAATACCCAGGCATAAATTTATTAGGTACTTTTCTAAACTACTATTAGAAACAACCCTTTTTTAAAAAAATTGGCATCCTGTTCCTATTGTTCAAAATTATTTTTCAATCAGTGCACAGAAAGTGCAGAGGAAAATGAGTCAGGGGAGAATATTCTGAAATGGAGCTCCACTTAGAGGATTCAGCAATAAACACAAGGGGTTTTTTATTTAGATATGGCAGACTCAATTAGCATCTCATTAGCAATAAGCTGTATAAATAGGCATGTTCAGCAAAGAGGGAAAAAAAGTCAATAGTCTGCTGGCAGCCACTCAGTACCCCAGCACCAAGCTTTCAACACATACAGAAGCTCTAATTAGAAGCTTGTCCATGTGCATGCATCACTCATTAACTGCCTCTTTACCGAAAGGGAATAATGAATTGAGCCCTTTAATCTGACATTAATAAATTGCCACCATTTTGGGAGGTATTTGAATGTAAAATGGTGATGTTCATTATCAAGATTATGTTTGATGAGTTGGGTTTGTTCTGGCTCATTGAGAGGGATAATTTTCATACTGTTAGGGCTCCTTCCAAAAGACGAGTTTGGATGCTTATGGCTTCCCCCACAGAACTTTAAGTGAGAGTCTGGATCTGTGAAGACCAACATTATAAACTACAGATGCATATATGATGATGTAATAACATGTTTCCTGCATCTTCTGGTTACACATGCAAAAGTAATTGAACATGACTTGAAGGTATGCCTTAGGGAGAAACTCACTCATCTCCCATTTACAACATTTCTTCTGTACAAATTAAGTCCGTCAGAAGAAATTCAGCCCCATATACATGGAAAACATATGACAAACACTTTGGGCCTAGGCGAACCGTCTGTTCCTTGTTCTGAGTCAGTTTCCTTTTTTACTAGGTTTTATTCCAGCTGTATTTCATCTTTTGTATGAATCAAATAGACAAACTGGACTGTAATGTTTCGTATGTGTGGCAGAAGACACCAATCTCTGGATCTTAAGCTGCATGTTGGTCACTGAACAAGGGTCAAAACTGGGTTTCTCAGAGTTACATCATGCCACTAGTGAGGTTCTGCAAAGACTGATAGGTGATCTGGTCCCCACTCTGGTACAAAGGCAGTTTAACCTCACACTGCAGTGGAAGATGCAGAAACCTTTACAATTTTCCATTTGTGAAATGCTCTCAGAACCCCTTTCTTTTGGCCCCAGTTATGCGATGGGTATTCTTTGTGTCCTTAGCCATCCATATGACTACCTTCATGTGTGGGTTCACACAGCTGATTAACGACTTTTGCACTAGACGATAAAAACTGCTAAAGAGCAAGTTAATAATGCAGAACTGTTGTGGTATACATAAAAAAGCGGATAACTCTCCAGGCCAGGAAGTACAAAGATAAATTCTATATCATCCAAATTAGAAACAAGTAAACTGTATTCAACTGTGACTGTAACACAGCTGTAAAAATGTACTTACCAGAGCTGTGCAATAGCAAATATGACTTTTTGCCAAAGTAGATCTACTCAACAGGCAAAGTTAACTGTATTATGGACAAATATCATAATGTTATCTTTCAATATTCAAAAGTCATATAAAAACCCTCATACTTCCATGTCACAATTATATAGCAAAATAAATTTAACAAGGTCTTGGAGAAATATTGTGAGAATAAAATGGGAGAAAACTGCTGATCTACCTTTTCTCGTATTTCCTCAGTGGACCAACAATTCATTGGAATGGATTAAATAGCGCATTCAAGTTGGATTATTGGAAACCATGTTTCTAATATCATGAACACAACAGGCTTTTACCAATTTGTCTTATACAATTCTTCCCTGTTTTTGAATAACTTTTCCAAAGAAATAAGATTGTAGTCATTGTCTATATTTTTCTTAATAAAATTTTCAGTTTCTGTGACAAACTGAATAAATGCATATAATATGGTATTCTGTACAAAGACTTGTTTTCCTCCTTTTTCTCCATGTGACAGTGTTTATCAGGGATATTGAAGAGCTGTTTCCCTATATCGGTTTATGTTGTATTAAGTATATTCTTATCTCCATAACGCCAAAGTGGACATTTTTTCTAAGTCAAACATTTCTCACAAATTCATTTTGTATACCGTCTTCACAGAGGACTTTTAGGGAAATGATGCCTCTGTAGAAGTAAGGATAGGATTTTTTTAGGAATCAAGCATATCTGGATTGGATAGAAAAGAAATGGTATATACCCTTTAGATTATTTTTTCCAGCTATCATAAAGCTATTGGATAGCCAATGGATATTTAATTATATAAAACTGAATTCATTGAATTGGGGGATACAGAAGACAGACTTTGAACTATGAACTGGGGAAGACTTGAGTCTGCCACATTTTTCTTGCCAGCTCACATCACCTTTAGTTTTTTCTCAGCCTGACTTTGATATATAGACTGGAAGCTTCTTGCAGCAAGGCAGTCTGTAAAACAATGAACTGCACATTTTGTGGAGCTTCAATTGCACTAATCTTAATGCAAACATTAAATATGTTTAGCTTATAGGAATGATTGATTAACTTAGAGGAGATATTCAGGGAAGTTACTTAAGATCTTTTAATTCATCAAGTGATTTAGTGTAATTTAAGATGAAGTACTGAGTAGAAACTAGTAGTGACTTTGTGCAGAAGTTAAACAACAATCATACTTGGCTTTTTTTTACCTAAGTCAGCTAACATCCCCTCTCAGAAATATTTTGTCCTTGGTTTTTCAAGGTGGAACAGGAGAAAAGGCTATAGCCCTTAATTCACATTAAATCAATATTCTCAATTAAAATCTATTTCACTAATCGTCTGTCTAATCCTTGGCAGTGCTTTATCTCGCTAAAGACTCCAGCAGACATGTGACAGAGGATTAAAATCAGACAGCTAAAGCAGCTACAGCCACCAGTCAGTCTCCCACCTTGCCCTTCTGACAGATGCTGCCACTTTGAACAGAATGCCTGATGTCTTGGGAAGAAAGTTTCTAACCTGGCGTGTTAAAGAATAAATAACTTTCTAACATAACATACTAAATTGAACTAATCTTACTTTCTGTTTTTGAGAGTGAAATCTTTAGCAATGCAAGACCTGCTACACAAATAACTCAAACAATTGTGTCTCTGGGTAATAACAACTGTAAGTGAATGACAGAGGTGGCTAAGGTGTTAACAAATATAGCTATCCGACTTCCATCTGCTGCCATATGCTTTTAGACCTCTGAATGAAACACAATGCTAGTGAAGCATTATTCTTGTAGAGGCCCACTCAGAAAAGTATCTTTTTTGTTGTGTGTATTCTGGCATTAGACATCTTCTGATTGAGGAATCCTGTATTGCCAGTTCTGACTACTTAATCCTAACTAGATATATTTCAGAAAGGTACTCACTAATTTCACACCCAAGATCCCATGAAAATGTAGAGACTCTACACAGATATTGATTTAACTTCTGTCTTTTCTTCAACAATTTTAGGTTACTTTTGGACTCAAGTGGAGAATCAGTCTCACAGCTCTGAATGATGTGTTTTAAACCATACATTTTTGGAGGAATATCTGTGTAATGTATCAAACTTAAATGTGTTTGCGGAATTAGAGTGAGTTTAAAAAGCTTTTTAGGCAATATAGAATTACAATACAGAGACCCAGCAAACATCCATTACAGGTGATGTCATATGCCCTTCATAACACAACATCTACCTCCATACAACATTACGAGAGCGTGCATTGTAGTAGTTAAAGCTTAAGGTAGCAGATTTATGGAAAACAATGGCAAAATACATATCCGAAAGGAAGCATCCTCAAATCAGTTAGCATTTTGTTGTTTGTCCAAACTGAGCTTCATTCAGCATATTTTTGCTTATTTGATTCTCTGCAAGATATTGGCTAAGCTACTGAACTTGACAATCAGACAAACTAGGGATAAACATGATAAACCTGCAACAGTAAATTGCACAGAATGAGAAACTGGATTACCTATACTGTTACTTTGTTAGAGAGGCCCCTAGCATGGGTTTGGCTGAGGTGAAGTAGAACTATACAAACAGTGCCCAAGCCCAATTTGCGAATTAATATGGATGACTAGGCAGGGACTATTCCATAAAAGTGTCTTGGATAAACCACCTTGTTTTGGCTAGTGGGAGTGTTTAATACTGTGGATGTTGCCAAATCATGCCAGTTGGGCTGCGCATACCCTGGCTTGCTAGAGTTTATCAATATATATAGCCTCTATGAAAAATGTGGTTTGAGGGATTAATGAGTTTAATCATCTGAGTCAGTCCAAAGAAGAACCATAAAAATGCTCCTGGGAGCAGTGAGAGGGAAGGAAGAACAGAAAAGGAGGAAGGGAGGAGGAAAATGGGGAGGAGGAGAGAAGGAATGACATGCCTTTTTTGGCAATCACGAACTCCTAAAATGGCTCAGCTAGTCATGAAACAGCTCAGCAGAAGAGTTCTTTACAGTGACAGTTGTGCATTTTATATTTAACTTTTACAATGTATACTTATTTAAGAACAAGATGCATCCAGGAAAATAGGAAAGAAGTGAAGATACAATTATAGTCTATAACAAATATTTAAGGAACAGGGAGCTTTGCTTACTAACCGTGGCTCTTGGACTATTTCTTTAAAATAAGGATGAACAATGGGGCTGAAAAATTTAGTGTAATAAAAAGGAGTCTCCCAACCACCCAATAACTGGTAATCGCTTACTGAAATGTCTGCTCTGTGCAATGATCTGATGCACATATCAGTATCTTACTCCTAAGACTGTTTAAGATCTGTGATCCTTCCTGGGAAACTGAATTTACATAGACACAGACACGTATGAAACTCGGGCTGAGGTGGAGGGAAGTCAGCCTGTTATAGATATCAGATTAGTTTGGAGGAGAAGAGGACAAAGCTTGGTTTGCAAAGCGTGTAATTGTGCCATACTCTCTGACCCCAGGAGCACTTTTGCTGTCCTGGCACAACCCAGACTTGTTATAATTGTCTTTTTGAAAAGTCGAAGAAGGGCTAACGAGCTCCTGGTGCAGGATAGAGACAATCGCCTTGCCCTTATGCTGGGGACCAGCATCGCAATTCAGGACCAAGCGAAAAGGAAGGGTAGAGGAAAGAACAACAGTCTGAGGCCTCGAAAAGATGAATGCTCTGAGAATTTAAGATCCGCATTGCCAAAATCAAATATGGGTAAGCTGCCAGTGGGCCTCATGTACAGAGGATGCTCAGCTTGGCATGCCGCAGATTTCCACTATCTGGATTACCACTGTACCACATGAAGGATAAAAAAGTTTTCCATCTGATTCCTGAATCTGGTTAAACAGGGAAGGATGAAACACAGCTCTTGCAATTCTGAAATATTTTACTTCATATTGTAAATTTATTTTGTTCTTTAAAAAATTAATGAAGGGAGCAGTGCTTAGTCAGTCCCTCTGACACCCAGTATGTTTTATTTTCATATTTTACCATTCAGACTGGTTTAATCAAATAGGAAGGATAGTCAGTCCTATTTCTTATTATGCTTTTGTAACCAGACCTTTCAGGCTGACGATGTCAAAACATGAAGAAAAGACCTTCCATCTCCCTAGACAGCTTAGACTCTGTACTCAAACAATTTGAAAGTTAGTGACTGAATTCAAAATAAATTCAGAAAAATAGATTTCACTTAGAGGAAATGATATTGTAATACAAGTCTAGAAATAGCTGAACTCATTGGGCAAATTGCCTTTACATCAGTAAACCAGAGTTAATTTTATTGCAGCTGTGACAGTTGCACATAGTAAAGAGAAAGGACTTTTTAGTTTGGGTATTTTCAGGCTGTGAAGAAAACACTTTCTGAAAAAGGGCAATCAGGCAAAGTTCAAACAATTTTCAATATCATAGAAAAGATGTCTTTAATGCATTATTTAAGTACTAGCTAGGCAACAACCTTTTTATCAGCTGTCAGGTGAAATTTATTCAATTGTAGGAATGACAATGCTTTAGGAAAACTTAGACTCTGTAAAAAGTGAAGAAAAGGAGACTTCATGTAAGGAACTTGGTACAGTCAAGTAATATACTCCTCAGTCTCATTTCTAAAGAGACTCATCTTTCTTAGAAGTTGTCTGTTGTCCTTCAGGTCCAGAATTCAAAGTTATTTTTAGATCAGAATAAATGGAGGAGTGTTTTTGTAAAAAAAAGCAAAAGGAATGGCTGCTGCAGATTACAAGGGCTGACACTTCAGAGTGCTTTTTAAGGTTATTTCTTGAACTCTTTAACAAAGTAAAAGTTAGAAAACTGGTCTATGCTAGTGGTCTTGGATCTTTTCAAAGCTAATAAAGAAAGACAAAAAGCTGCAGAACTACTCATCCCACTTATCTTTAACAGCTGGTTCTGATGGAATGAATTTCCTTTTCAGTGTCAATATTTATCTTTTGGATGCTTCCTTCTCCTATACCTTTGCAGCTCTAGTGATTCCAGTGCAGTCTGTTTCTATTTACTGGTATTAAAGAATTCAGAATAATGGGAAGTACACTTATAAACCATTTATAGAATTAATAACTCTGCAAAGTAAAATTTTCCATAACACATATTAAAAAGGTATATTGCACATATATGTACTATTTAATTGGAAAATGTATTTTATACTGTCTTTGGCATTTACTTAGCTGGCCTCATGCACACAAATTCGTTTTGAGATTGCTCATATAAATAATGACTATTTGTTTAGAAGAAAGGTTTACAACATCTTTGTGTACTTCTCACACCTTAATTGATAGCTAATCTTGGTTTAGAAAGAAAAATAATAAACCAATAACTTTAAGTCCAATGTATTTTTTCTTTTCCTGAATATAACCAGTTGCAATCAAGCCAAATTGGGAGGGAGGGAAAGATATATAGAATATAAGCATGCTATATGGCAATGCGAACTTCTTAAACCAAATTAATTCATAGGTATTATGATATGAACCTAAAAATCATTTTGCTCAATGTCAAGAAGCTCAACCAATCCTATAAAAAAGAAAGGTTATGTGATTTATAGAAAGAAAATAGACTGCAGACTCAATGCTTTTATCTCTTCAGACAGTAATTATTTGGAGCATATTTTGTATTGCTTAGGTTATTTAAAAGAAACTTCTAAACCATACAGTGCAGCAAGCAACCTTTCCATGGGAAAAAAAAAAAAAAAAAAAAAAAAAAAAAAAACAAAAAAAAACAAATTTTT
>VFFE01007724.1:1567993-1752802 GCA_008921705.1 Burhinus oedicnemus
AGCGGCGGCCTCACCAGCACTGAGTACAGGGGCACGACCACTTCCCTCCTCCTGCTGGCCACACTATTCTTGATACAGGTCAAGATGCCATTGGCCTTCTTGGCTACCTGGGCGCACTGCTGGCTCATGTTCAGCTGGCTGTCCACCAGGACTCCCAGATCCTTTTCTGCCAGGCAGCTTTCCAGCCACTCCTCCCCAAGCCTGTAGCGTTGCCTGGGGTTGTTGTGACCCAAGTGCAGGACCCGGCACTTGGCCTTGTTAAACCTCATGCAGTTGGCTTCAGCCCATCGATCCAGTCTGTCCAGATCTCTCTGCAGAGCCTTCCTACTCTCAAGCAGATCAACACTGCCGCTTAATTTGGTGTCATGTGCAAACTTAGTGAGGGTGCACTCAATCCCCTCGTCCAGATCATCAACAAAGATATTCAACAAGGCTGGCCCCAAAACTGAGCCCTGAGGAACACCGCTCGAGACCTGCCACCAGCTGGATTTAACGTCATAATGTTATGGTTTGGATTTGGGATGAGAAATACTGTTGATAGCACACTGGTATTTTTGGTGGTTGTTAAGCTCCCAAGTCCTTTACTGCTCCTCACAGCACCCTGCCACTGAGGAGACTGTGAGTGCACAAAAAGTTGGGAGGAGACACAACCAGGACAGTTGACCCCAGCTGACCAAAGGAATATTCCATACCATGTGACATCATGCTCAGTATATAAACCTGGGGGAAGAAGAAGGAAGGGGGAGACGTTTGGAGCGATGGAATTTGCCCTCCCAAGTAACCGTTACACGTAATGGACCTCTGCTTTCCTAGAGGTGGCTGAACACCCGCCTGCTGATGGGAAGTGGTGAATGAATTCCTTGTTTTGCCTTGCTTGTCTGTGTGCAGCTTTTGCTCTACCTATTAAACTATTTTTATCTCAACCCACGGGTTTTTCCTCACTTTTACTCTTCTGATTGTCTCCCCCATGCCACGGCAAGGGGCGTGAGCAAGTGGCTGTGTGGTCCTATCTGTCAGCTAGGAAAAGACTCACGGGGGACAGACAAGAACATGCAAATATTTCAAACTGCAGAGAGACACTACGCAGGGAGTTGTGGGAAAGGGCCCACAATGGGATACTCCAGACCAAAGATGAGACACGCAGGTTTATGTGCCACCCCTGAGAGCCTAGAGGATTCAGCAGCAGGAGTTACTCCAGACAGAGACAAGCAGCAAGTAGCGATGCAGCCTGCACATCCCATTGCTGCTTCTCTGAGCCATTCATCCCTCCAGTAATTTAATAAGCGTTCCATTAAGAAAAAGTGGATGCCTATGATTCTCTGCTGCAAGGTATAGCACACAAAGCTTCAAACAAGTCTCATAATGATTTTTTGGTCTCTCTGCAATACTATAATCTCTCATACATGGTTTTTTTATAGGAGAAAAACCAAGGAGGGAAACAGTGCTTGTTATAAGAGTGGTGCAGCAGATATTTTTTATGAAACTTGTATTTTATCTGGCATGGATTGCATCTTTAAAACAAAAGTGTCACAGGCACCAATCATTCTGAAATGTTATTAAAAATCTCTGGGTTTGTTCTCAGTTGTGCCTCTGAGGTTTCATTTGAGCTTTGAAACTTTATCTGTTCAGTAATACCTTTTTCAGGACATTCTGATTGTCAGCAGAATACATGGAAGATTTGATTTGATTTCATTTATCATTTCTTTCTATAAACATTCATTTTGTAGGGTTTTGTTAGTAAATCACCTCCAAGAATAATGTATAGAGATACTGAAATTGAAATTATCCAAGCTTTTATCTATTTAAAATCAAAGCATTTATTTTTACTCTAAGTTGTCTAAGAACACTTATCAGCTTTGCTGATAAAACAGTGCAAAATATTTATCTCCTGTCATCATGATGAACAAAGGAACCCCCTAATTTTAAACATGAGCTGATTTATTCCCTCCTCCTCTCATTAATTAACATATATTTTATTAGTATAAATAAGAAAACACAGGAAATCTAAACGAACAAGAGTGTTGTTTCTCTTCTTCCCACCCTTAATATGTTCACGAAAGAGCTATAGAAAGCTAAGAAATTCACTTTGGAAACTTCGTAACAGATTTTTATTTAGATGAATTTGTGGCTGTATGTAGTTTTGACAGATTATCTTCTGCATTATGCACAATACTATAGCTTTATGAATTCTTTCTTCATTTATTTCTTGAGCTGAGTGACCTCAGCATTACAAATGTATAGTAGTACCATCTTGAAACACAGCAGAACCTATAGATAGAAAAAGAACCGATGAAGAACTATTAGGGAAAAAAAAAAAAAAGGTTAACCTTGATTTGATTTTCAAGTAAGAAAACAGGAGAAACAAGGTATTTCCCTGCACTAGGAAGACTTAGTTTAGTCTAATAAAGACCAACAACCTGAAAAGTGTCAAGATTTGCCCTTTTAAAGAGGGTGGCTGCATCCAGACTGACTACTAATGTCAAGCCATTGAATGGGGGAGTGCTACTTGGACTGGCCAAATGCCTGCCAGGGACCAGTCTCACAACCTAGTTCTCCAGCTGATGTAATTCCAGTGCTTGGAGACCTGCCCTGGAACTGTGTAGTTTCCTAATATATGAGTAGCCAAAACATCTCTCTGCACTTCTACAAGAGAAGCAATGCTTTGTATTTGTCAGAAAAATTCCTTTCCAAAACCCAGCCACTCACCTCTTGTTGTGACAATTTGCAGGTTGGCAGGAAAAATTATCTAGACTGGATTTCAAAAGCATATCTTAGAATATGTGATTCAGAGATGCCGCCATATACTACTTGATTCAGTTTAACTCCATCCTAATTATGCCTCCTCCAACCATATTTGCCTGCTCCCCAAAACGGCTAGACAGGCTCAATCGTAACTCATGGCATTTGGGGTTGGAAGTGGGGCGTGTGTTCTGCTTTTTTGGTTGTTTTGGGGTTTTTTTTCCTTTGTTTATGAATCTAAACACCCTGTGTCTTCCTGGACACCTGGAGCAAACTCTCTCTCTATATATATTTTGCAAAGGCCACTAATCTTGGGATTTGTAAAGGGTACTAGACGGTTATGATGCATACTGTCACTCTTGGACATGCGTAGACCCCCTCTCCCCAGCCCCTGCTGTTTGTACCTCTCCTGCAGGGACAATTCTGTTGCTCCATTAGTAGCTGTTAAACTGCCACACATTACAAGCCTGGCACAACATTTTAAGGGAAGTTGGTGCTGATTATGTTCTTACCCTGGGTTTGGAATTGCAGCAATTTGGGTGCTGTCTGGTGAGCAATGGGGTTTGTCCTGCAGTGGTGCACGTCAGATAGATGTGGACAAGAGCAGTCATCCCTCCCCATGCGACTAAGCCTAGTAACATCATCATATGGTAGCTCTTACCTTCAGGGTGAAAATAAAGAATAAATCACTTGTAAGTAGCAATGCTTAAATGTGGTGTATCATAGAATGTGAAAATGTCAACGTGAAACCCTGGAGATTGATAATAACATGATGTTTATAGTATGGGCCATTAAGCCCATCACAGAAATCTAACTAGAGTAATAATAACGCTGTGTTTGTTTCATCGTTGTGACAGACAGATAAAACATTTCTTAACTATAGCTCTATAGTAAAAGGACTTTTTCCTATTGAATTTAAACCAGTAAAAAAGTTTCTTTAATACAAAACCCCCATATTAAATGTTAAAAAAATTGGTAAAATTAGAGGTTGTTCATTAGGTTTTTTTAAAATGTGTTTAGTTTATAAAAATGTAACAAATATTTAGATGCTTTCCCTGAATCTGATTTTGAGATCTTTTCCAAGTTCTCTCTCCTGTAGTTTTCACATTCATTGTATTGTTTTTGAAGATTGTTTGTGGAATTGATTGGGAATAACTTTCAAAAGCTGTTTGCTTTGGCTTTGAGATGACACACATCTATACTGAATTATGTAGTACAGTGTACTCTTCAGTAGCTCACATAAGCATTTAACACTGGACTGCACAGACTCATAAAAAAATTATGGTAGAGAGCAATACATTTTGTTTCCTTGAAATGGCTTTAGTTTGAAACACAACTCAGGTTGCGTATCTCAAACACATAGATTCCTGATTAAGGTTTACAAAGTCTAAACTACTGGATGTATGTTCAGTGCTTAAATGGCACTGAGAGCTATGAATTTCTTAGGAAAGCTCTTTCTTAGACAAATGTTTCTGACACAAGCTTCAAGATGGTTAGAAATACAGATTTGAACATACTATGTAGGAGGTTTACAAAAAAACCAGACCTTACTGAGAACCGTAAGATGATAAGAACTTTCACACAGTTAATTAATTTTCTGGTAATTTGTAAATTAAGATATGCCTAAAACCCTTAGCTAAATTTAAAATATTTCATAATGGCAGATCTGTTGCCCAGGAAGGGAGGAGTTAGATGAAGTGTTATTTAAGTTGATTAACTGAGAGAACAGCAGACTATACTGACACCTCTTTAAAGCAGACATGTTTACATAGTGTTTCATTTGTATTCTCATAAACAAGCAGTGTCAGTCAAAACTAGAATATAGCCAGTCCCCTTAAATTGAAAAAGAAAAAGATGGAGTTCAGGGAAAAGTCCTAGAAAATGTTTAGACATTTCATTTGTATTCAATAATGACTTGTTAACCTCCAGGTTTATTTGGGGACTTACTGAAAGACAATACTCTGGAAATCAAGAACGTTTGAGTTGGCACCTTGGTTTTGCTCAGATAAAACTTCTTGTTTTCATTGTAAGCATGTCTCAAGTTTAAAGTGGATTCAAAGGTTCATAACAAAACAGCTAGTTCTTCTATTTCCACAGAGATAACAAGTCCAAATAGTGGTGTGCACCTATAAACTCCTTAGATGACAACGGAGTTTGGAAATGATAGAAGCTGGGTATGTTTTCTACCTACAAGAGTCAGTCTGAAGGAGTAGTATTGTCAAGTGTTGGAAAAAGAGGTTTGCTAGCCTTATAAAAGCGTTACTGGAAACTAGCCAGGTGGTGGAAGAAAAGCCAAAAATTTAAAGGAATGGCATATTATTTACCATTTACTGGGTATTCATACATTTAAAAAAAAAATCTATGTTGCATATACATATACAGATATTTATGAGATATTTTTGCATGAAGTTTCTGCAGAATTTATTTCTGTTGTCTAATTTATTCAGAAATATAAAAAAAGCTAAATTTCAATATTTAAAAAATCTTGATCAGAGGATATATAAGGTTGAATTCATGGGGGGTGTTCATCAACCGCTGGCTAATATGAGCTGACCAGGTGCCCAGGTGGCCAAGAAAGCCAGTAGCATCCTGGCTTCTATAAGAAATAGAGCGACCAGCAAAACGAGGGAAGTGATTGTCCCCCTGTACTGGTGAGACTGCAACTTGAAAACCATGTTCAGTTTTGGGCCCCTCACTAAAAGAAAGACATTGAGGTGCTGGAGTTCCTCCAAAGAGTAATGAAGCTGGTGAAGGGTCTGGAGCACAAGTCTTATGAGGAACAGCTGAAAGAACTGGAGTTGTTTAGTCTGGAGAAGAGGAGGTTGAGGGGAGACCTTATCACTCTTTACAACTACCTGAAAGGAGGTTGTAGAGAGGTGGGGGTCAGTCTCTTCTCTGAAGTAACAAGCGATAGGATGAGAAGAAATGGCCTCAAGTTATGCCAGAGGAGGTTTAGATTGGATACTAGGAAAAATTTCTTCACGGAAAGGGTTATCAAGCATTGGGACAGGCTGCCCAGGGAAGTGGCTGGGTCACCATCCCTGGAGGTATTTAAAAGAGGTGTAGATGTGCTTGGAAACATGGTTTAGTGGTGAACTTGGCAGTATTAGGGTAACGGTTGGACTCAAAGATCTTAAAGGTCTTTTCCAATCTAAATGATTCTATGGTTCTGTGATTCTACGACTTTGTTGGAGAGACGGAGCTGTTGCTGGGACCTTGGCTGGGATCCCAAGGTTTTACTAATTCACTGCATGTTGCTCATCCCCCAGGAGCAGGTATGCAGTCTGACTTCCATGGTGGAATGTCATTTCCTACATGAAAATAAATGTTGTGTGGATAAGTGATAGGTTATAGGTAGAAGTTTATAGTTACATGATGCAAAAGGTACTGCCTGGCATGTTATAGCTGTGCAGAGCACAGGGCTGATAAGCAGCCCTCTGTATGCTGGAGAAACAGAGTCACTCCACAAACAAGTATTACTCATGAGCCAACTTCTCCCTCTGATCTCTCTGGTTTCATTCATTTTGAATTTGACCAGTATGAATGCATCTGCACCATCATGTCATGGCTCAGCACCCCATACCGCTGTCCTACAATATCTGTTTGTTACTGACCTCACTGTATTCATAGAGAAACTTAGATGAGAAGGAGGATGGAAGAGGTGACAGTATTGGCAGTATGCTAAGTTTTGTCCGTGTTTGTAGTAGGGATAAGGACAAACACAAGAAATTTGTGATGTCTCTCTCACTCACAGTCTTATTAAGGTACCTGAGCAAACCTTGCAACCACCAACAGGCACTGGCCTAATCAATAGGAAACTGATTTTCAGGACACGCACTTGGCCAGGGTCACCAGTCATCATGTCCATGAAACAGTCTGTGCGATAATGACCCTCTTTTACAGATCTTTTTTTTCCTTTCGCTCTTCTATACTAGATGCTTCTTAATAGTTACTTTCATTTTCAGGGGACTGTTCATTCTGTTATATTCTTCATCATAATACCCACCAGAAAAAAGGAAATGGACTGTTGTACCTAGCCAAATAGGTTGTTCTCACAAAGCATACCATCAAGATACAGGGGAGACTACCTGAATGATGGAAAAATTTCTGTGAAAGAAGACGACGTGAATGAGGAGGGCACGTGGCAAAGGGAGATCAAAATTGAGTTACTTGGAGAAATTGAGTGACTGAGGCTTGTCCACTGCTTCGTCTGAAACACTACCATAAACATCAGAAGAAATAATCAAGCCGTTTTACAAAAAATCCCAAAGGTTTTATTACCCAATACATAATTAGTTTGTAGAAATAAATGCCACAGGATGATGTGGATTCCACAAATTTAAACAACCTGTATTTAAAAAATTATTAGGAAAGGAGAAACATATAAAGGTCTGTTCAAATTTCAGTGTAAGCTCTGGTTCAGGAGCTCCCTTTAAGATGCAGATTGTGCAAAATGGGGAGATGTATATTTGGAATATGTAGGAAAATCATCACTTGCCATATGCTTCTTTACCTAAATACTTCCTATTAGTCGTTGTTAAAGGCAAGATGTTGGTCTCATCTGTTGCTGTATCTCAGCAGATACAGTCTTACGCTCAGTACCCAGGAAGTATCTCCCTCCCACATGTAAGTGAAGCTCAGTGTTCTGTAGCCTCAGCTCACTGAAAATCCATTCCAAGGTCCCCTTGAAATATGTTTGAATATTCTCAATATCTAGATATCTCTAGATATTAGATGAACACATAAACTGGAGAGTGTTTTAAGCGGAGGAAACTCTTGATGTTACTGTTTCCCAGTGAACAAATTGCTACATCTCTCATTGGACCAAAGTCAGCCATCAGTCGTTTTTTATTACAGTTACCCTCCACAACTTCTCACTCAATGTGAGGTTGAAGGTAGGTTCTCTTCCAAGTCCAAGCCACCTGAAGGAGGTGAAAGTTCATTAGCAAGTGAACACAATGAAAAGGGCAAGGGGGATGGAAATCATGAAAAATTTGAAGTGACAAGGTTGCTCCAACACCTTGTACTACAAAGCAGTCTTGTTTAACATCTCTATATGGACATCACATTGGTGCAGACATCATCATGGAGCAAAAACAATTCCAAGTGTTTAAAAAGAAGCTGATACAACTTCCTATTTGATTTACTTTGATACATTTTGAGTGCATACTTTACTTTTAATCTCTCTCTTCCTCAAAACTGGATTCCCTAATTTGGAAGAAAAAAAAAGAGAGCACTCTTCTGGCCCACTCAGAAAGCCTGTATATTCTTTAAACAAGTTTGCGTTAGGAAGAACTTATAATTAAATGAGTTTCAGGATTTATAATTCCAGTATAGGAGGTGCTTGCATACTGTTGGATACAGTTTTGAACGTTAAGTTCAAACCTGGGTCAAATGGTTATCGGACTGGAATAAGTAAGAGAGGTTCAAAGCATAGGAAAGCTAGGACTTGATACAACGCTTACTAGGTTTGATTCTGTTCCCAGACAAGATTCTGTCTGTTGACAGTTGTAAATGCATGTAGATTATGTCTACCTGTTGAGAAATATAGACAGTAATTTTTCTTTTATCTATACAATTGGAAAATATGTGGTATACAAAATCACAGAATCACAGAATCACAGCGGTTGGAAGGGACCTCGGGAGATCATCTAGTCCAACCCCTCTGCCAGAGCAGGGTCACCTAAAGCAGGTTGAACAGGATGGCGTCCAGGCGGGTTTGGAATGTCTCCAGAGTCGGAGACTCCACCATTTCTCTGGGCAGCCTGGTCCAGTACTCTGCCACCCTCAAAGGAAAGAAGTTCCTCTTCATGTTCAGATGGAACTTCCTATGGTCAAGTTTGTGCCTATTTCCTCTTGTCCTATCACTGGGCACCACTGAAAAAAGACTGGTGCCATCCTCCTGGCACCCCCTCTTTAAGTATTTAGAAGCATTGATGAGATTCCCTCTGAACCTTCTCTTCTCCAGCCTAAAAAGACCCAAGTCCCTCAGCCTGTCCTCATAAGAAAGATGTTCCAGCCCCCTAATCATCTTTGTAGCCCTCTGCTGTACCCTCTCCAGCAGTTCCCTGTCCTTCTTGAACTGGGGAGCCCAGAACTGGACACAAGACTCCAGGTGCGGCCTCATCAGGGCAGAGTACAGGGGGAGGATAACCTCCCGCGACCTGCTTGCCACACACCTCTTGATGCACCCCAGCATGCCATTGGCCTTCTTGGCCACAAGGGCACAGTGCTGGCTCATGGTCATCCTGTTGTCCACCAGGACTCCCAGGTCCCTTTCCACAGTGCTGCTTTCCAGCAGGTCAGTGGTAGATTTTCAGCATGAGGTGGGAACCATGTAGCTCAAGCCCTTCCTTTCCTCTGATAATAATTTAACCATTAATACCTTATAAAGAACACTGAACTATAAATCTTAAATTAGAAACTATGTTGTGTGTCCTACTAAACCAGTTTTGGTTGTCTTGCTTTTTCCCTCTTTGGGTATATTAAAAATTTAATATTAAGATATAAATATCAACTCTGTATATATGTGGTTGAAATGCTAAAATCCTTATGATTTTTAAAAAAAATATATCTGAATGTACTTTCCATTCACCAAATGAACAATGTTTGAAAAGAAATTATTGTAATAAAATTATTTTTATGGACCTGAAGGTGTTACATAGAATTTACATGTTATTTTTATTCAACTGAAATCAGTAAATCAGAGCTCTGATGGAACTCCCAGTCCTGTAAAGAGGAATGTCAGAACTATCCAGTTTCCAGACTAGCAAGAAAAGCCCTGTATGTGTAAGTCATTTGCTGTGTAAGTCATTTGTTCTTCTTTTCTTAACTATCAGGATCATATTCCTTCTTGTACTTTTTGTACTTAACCAATAACTTTTTTCCACTAGAAGCTGCCCTATGTACGTATATGGTACCTAACTAATCATGTTCTACTCTCTTGTCCCTACCTGCATGTCTGGGCCAGCTTGAGTTGACTCAAATACTTTCCTGTGTTTTAATGAATGGTGATTTAATTAATAAAGCGATTTATCTAGTGTCACTGTTGCATGTACAGGATGGAAGTCAGAAGACCATTAAATTGTTATACACAAATCATTAACTTTGGATATATCTCCCTCTCTAGGAATCTATCAAGGCAGATATATCTTGCAACTTGTGCTTTTTAATGAAATGTTTTTGCAAACAACTCTCAATTTTAGGGTGAAATACAGTCAAATAATTCCAGATGCTAATAAGTAAAACTTCAGATGAAGTTTCTGAAACACATATTGGGATATTATAACCCAAATTTTGGTACATTATGGCATTGAAATGGAACTTCAATTAGAAAATATAAAAGTCCAGTTAGGAAATATGTCTGATTTTTGGTGTCTTTGGCATGGCATTTATCAATATACCTTGATTAATAGAGTGAAGACAAATTGCTTTGTTATTTACTTACTAAGGTTAAGTCAAACCTTCTCAGTTAGCTGTTTGCTATGCCAAATACAAAAATGCAAGCCATTCAGTAATTCAGTTAATTCAACTGATTTAAGAGAAACAAAATTTTAAATCTAAGGTGGTAGAATATCTCTAAAATTGTGATGATTTTATAGTATGGAATCTATAGAGCTGTCAATACACCTGAATGAGACTGGTCTTGCAGGTCATAATTTTCACAGGATAACCAGAAGAAACAAGTTTATAATTTCCATTAAAAGGATTAATAGTGACCACAAACAACCCCAGCGCAGTAGATTTATGAAGTGATTGAATACATTTCAGGAAATGAATACACCATTGTCTTGCCATATAGCTCTAAATTATCTTGGAAGTTTTTCAGAAAGGTGACAGATTGGACTTTTGAACTCTAAACAGGAAAATATATTTCTTTCATACAGTGGCTCTAAAGCAGATATCTAGACCTGATTATAAGGTGGTTGGAGTTCTTATTGGAGTTACTGCATTTCTTATAGAAAAATCATGGTTTAAAACAAGTTAAATGTGATTCTTTGCTAAACAATTTGATAGCAGGAGGTTTTAAATTGAGGCACTCAAAAATGGCTAATGAAAATCTACCAAAGATGTATCTTTAAAAAGTGTGGTGCTGCTCACGATAGTGACTGGAGTAAAAAGGGATATGACAGAGGTTTATGAAATAACAAATGGTCTACAGTCTGTAAACTGGTGCTTTTATATTCCTTTTCATACTGCAAGAGCAACAACCTGTCCAGTAAAATTGATACACAACAACTAGAGCAATGCTAAAAGGCAATAGATTACATAAAATGCACAGCAGTCTTGTAGAAAACAATGCCACAATTACGGTTCAGGCCAAAATTTTAACCACGTTCAAAAAACCTGGTGTAATGAAAACTGCTACCTATAATAGAATTAAAAGATGCTACCATTTTCGTGCTTCATAACAGAAATGAGCTGATTCAAGACTCTTTGGCTAAAACTCCAGTTACTCTTCAGACACAGAAATGTTTCCACTGATTCTAAAGAGGCAAAGATTTTATATGTATATGTTCAATAACTGGGATCATAATATCTGCTACTGAAAATCTGCTATTAAGCAACTTAAAAAATGGTATAATAGAGATCAAATTACACAAAGCTTGAATATGATCTTTTAACATTCTCCACACATTTAGGATATTCATTCCTTAGACAGTATTCCACTTTTACTTTGCTTTCTGAGGAGCACTAAGTGGCAATGTTTGAATAAGAATTTCTTGGCAATATGAACGTATGGTATTGTGAACGAATTTATTCCTTTTAAAAAGTAAATCTAAGCATGAGATAAAAGAATTAGTGAGATGAAGCTAAACAAACAGACATATGAATGAAGAAGCCCCAGAGAACATAAACTATTTCATTGTAATGGGCAGCTAGCTAATCTGGAGTCAGTTCTTCGCTATCGGCAAAACCTTACCATCTGGGCATTGCAAGCGTTAATAAAATGACAATAAATACATATTTATGAATCAGAACTATAGGTAATCATCCTCAATGATGCAAGATGGAAAATAGGAACAACATTTTCTGACAATTTTGATGGTTGTCTTCTCCTGTCATCCCTGCTAATATGATAACAGCAAAACATTTCCAAAGGTTTTGTGGAGCAAAGGTCGGAAAAAAAAAAACTTTCCACTTCCCCAAATGACTAATCTGATGCTAAAACCATACACAGAGTAAGGGGCTTAAATATGAATCCTACATGTCCTGTTATTTGTTTTTCTCCCTTATAGAGAAATTCTACTTTGGATTTAAGGAACCTTCCTGATGAGATTTTCACTAAATCCAATCCACTTTCACAAAATACGTTGGTAAAAGTTAACTGATAATTTTATGAGTAAAAGCTGTATAGTCCTCTTTTGCTCTTATTTTATTTCTTTTTTAATCATCTCTGATCTTAATGATCCTTTGCCACAAATGAAGCTTGAAATAAATATGAACATAAAATATCCAGTTCATGATCTTTGCAAATTGTCAAATTGTCGCAAGAATATGTATTAACCATAATCACTGAAGCATAAGTTTTACATGGATTATAAAGTTTATATATTTCACAGGAGACACTACTGTTACTCATTCCAGTTTTATATCAAGGTTTTATACAAGTTCAAGTCCATTAACTTTACTGGAGTTTCTCCAAGTTTACACCAGTACAAATGAGAACAAACAAGACCGATGAACAATAATAACTATTCTTTTTGTTGTTAGGTAAAGTATTTTTTGTCAAGAATGTGTTTCAAATAAGATTTTTCCTGAGAATTTCTCCACCTTAGGGGAATTTCACATGAGAGCGTAACTTCGTTATACTGCTTCTACATTTAAATTGTTTTCAAATAGATCAACATTTATCAAAAATGTTTTTCTGTGTTCAGTTCTGGGCCCCTCACTACAAGAAAGACATTGAGGTGCTGGAGCATGTCCAGAGAAGGACAATGAAGCTGGTGAGGGGTCTAGAGCACAAGTCTTATGAGGAGCAACTGAGGGAACTGGGGTTGTTTAGTCTGGAGAAGAGGAGGCTGAGGGGAGACCTTATCTCTCTGTACAACTACCTGAAAGGAGGTTGTAGAAAGGTTGGGGTCGGTCTCTTCCCCCAAGTAACAAGCGATAGGACAAGAGGAAACAGCCTCAAGTTGCACCAGGGGAGGTTTAGATTGGATATCAGGAAAAATTTTTTCACCAAAAGGGTTGTCAAACATTGGAACAGGCTGCCCAGGGAAGTGGTTGAGTCACCATCCCTGGAGGTATTTAAAAGAGGTGTGGATGTGGTGCTTGGAAACATGGTTTAGTGGTGAACTTGGCAGCGTTAGGGTAATGGTTGGACTCAATGATCTTAAAGGTCCCTTCCAACCTAGATGATTCTATGATTCTATGATTTTATGATGTTATGATTCTATGAAAGAAGAGTTATTTAGAGTATGTATTATTTTGAAGGAGTCTATGTAATCTTACTGTAAAAATTTTAAAATCAAATTCTAAGTATCAAATTATATTCTAATTTTAAAAACATAATTTAAAAATAATTGAAATGTGAGACATTTCTATGCAAGGTAGGCAGTTAACTGTGTCTTGCACCACATGTCTATGTAAAGTTTTAAAGTTATTCCTAGTTGATTGTACATAAGAGAGAGAAAAAGGAGGCGGAGCACTTCAAATAAGCATTCCCAACAGATGAGATTTACAGTTACTGGTTAGTCCTTTTACAGTGTTTGGATATATTATATGTGAGTGAGTGTGATTTCTTTTTATAAGTATTAGATTGATCAGTGTCAAGGACATAACTTTAATTTCGAAAACGTGTGATAATTTTGCTGTACTGATTAGATCAAAGTCTTGAATAAAGGTAGTTAGTAAAGCAGTAATATTTTTGATGTTTACTATGACGTATATCAATACTTTCTAAATTAGTCTAGTGGCTCGTTAAATATGCCTTCTACCTCCACTTGTTCTTTCTTGATCTTGCAGGATTCCCAAGTACAAATTAGATGTGGTAAATTTTATATTTGTTTTGGAGTAGAGCTACTATAGATTATGTAACCTATAATTGGAAATTGATAGTATCTGAATAAGGATATTTCAGATTGCTCTCATTTCTCATGAAAGGGCCAACTGAATGCTTGAGCAGTTATTTCAGGGGTTTTCCTTGCGTAATGTCTTAAGCTATGCTAGCTGTAGTAAATTACATTGTTCTACGTCAATGACTCAGGCTCTGAGTTATATTCCCAGTTCTGTGAAATTGTTAAAATGGTGCCTGGTTCAGTTTTGGCTTGAGGCATTCAAAATTTATTCAAAAAATTCCCACACACAGCTTTGGAATTAGCACTTGCTGGGTGCCATGTCCCATAAGCAGTGTGGATGCAGTTTCCCTGTATTGGATAATTAGGGGATGTTCTGGGCTAGAGGTTTGAACAGACCGCGTAGGTGACCTCAGGAGCAGAGAACAAAACCCTTTGCTAGTTTACAAGCAGCTGTTTAGCTGCAAGGCCCACAGCCTCTGCAGAGGATCATAACCCAGATCCCCACCTCAGCAGTACCACAGGCTTCCCTGAGGAAATGTGCTCTCCTGCACATTGTATGTGGATTCCTCTTGTTGGGAAAGGTGATAAAAATTTCTACATCCGAGGAATAAAATGGAAAAGTCATCTAAATAACAGCAAAATCGCAGAAGCATGGATTTACAATCCAACTTCAGTACATTTACTGAATGACCATTATCAACGTCCAGACACCTTTCTGTTAGAATTTTAAAGACAATTCATTATAGTAATTATTTTGGTAAGGGAATTACATTGGCATGTACAGCCACTCTTAGCTTATATGTGATCGTTTCAGATTCCCTCATAACTAGCTCTGTTGGCACCTTTGCTGCCTTTCTCAATGAGGCTGTAGCCTGAATGACTATGAAGACTAAACTGCCTACTTTATCCCCTGCAGGACAAATTGAAGTAGGCGGAATACAATTATGCTAATCTGAATTTGGCCCAGACAGCAGAGCTAACATTAGCTTTCCTGCTGGGATTTTTGCCTCTGTAACAGTGCAGTAATCTTTCATTAGATAGTCTAGCCATATCTACAACTTCAGCATGGAGCATGGATGTGTACTGAAGCATAGTACAACTGTTTCAAAAGGAAAAATAAGTAAATTAGAAATGCCCTTAATAGTCTCAGTGGAACAGATTCCCAGAAGAGCTCCATTAAAATTGCCCCATCTAAAAATATGTGATAAAAAATGCAACCACTCAAAATACCCAGATACATTATTAAACACTATCACACAAATTAGTAATTTACAATTAATAACCAAATAGTATAATTAAAGAGCTTTAATGGTTTAATTTGCTTTATCCTTCTTTTCCTCCCTCAATCCTTTAAGAAGGATTGATTAATGACTTTTTCCTCCTGTAAAAATTTTCTGTCCACTAGTAAGGGATTACAAACCTGAATATGTCCAGACCTGATTTTCTTCAAGTTTTTCCTTACTTCCAAGATCAGTTGTTCAACACCATGAACTGCTATATTCTTGCTTTTCAGATTCAAATATAGCTTTGGCACTTTACATCTTGTACACTGATGTTTTTAAAGTAATCTGTTTTTTAATGGGTTTCAGTTAGACCATGATGTCCACTCTTAAAATTAAGCTACTTACAAAAAAATTATACACAAAAAAATTTATTGGATTAGTCCTTCTACACATAGATTTTTTCCCTTGCATTTTACAGTTTGCTATCATGAGGTGTCAATACATAAACTGCAACATCAAATAACTTGTGTTCCCCATTTCCTCCTGGGTTTTGGTCTGTTGATCTTCCCTGTTGCAGCATACTAACCCCTGGGCATTATTTTTGAGTGAACTATTTCCCATAGAACAGGTGCTATTTTGGTGATAGTTCACTGCTCCTAAGGGTAATACGGAAGTTCTTACACCCAGTTTGATGCCATTCACCTATATATTTTATCACACTATTCCAGCAGGTCTTTTTGCAGTGCTCCCACTTACATATCTTCATGACACATCAAACTTGTGCCATTTTTACTGTAGTATAAAAATGTCATTACGGTAGTTTGACAGCTCACACATGATTCAAGCCTTGGGCCTGAAAAATCATAAAAAACCCAATCATTATTTCTTTTGGTCTCAAGAGTGTCATGTATTATATATATATATAAAAAATATATTATGAAAAAAATACAATTACACTGGCTATATTGTGCTTTAAAGGCAACTGCTCAAGTGATGCAGAATGATCATGCACATACTGCTCAAGACAAGCACCATTTAAACCAGACAGCCTGAGCTCATGTGTCAGCATGTTTGACCTGACTCTGAGCTGTACCATGATCAATATCTCAAAACATAGAGGTTCTTCCCCTTTTCTGTCCTTTGTGGCTTTGTTTTAGTATGATGATTGCCGTATCTATGACCGAATAGTCATTCTTCTACCTACTGACACTTAGTAGGAGATCTTGGCAAAGGTAAACTCTGTGGTGTCTACTGGCTTTTTCCTTGTGGGATGTCCATTCTGGAGAGAAAATGAAAGGAGGGGCTCTGAAGAACTCCGGTGAATTTAGCTCTATGAATCGTCTAAACTTCAATAGTTAGCTAGAGTCACCCACAAAATCTGACTTTGGCACAACCTTGAGTGTCATTTGCAGCTTTAAAGGCACAGTTTTAAGTACACATTGAATAAAATGAAGCTAACAGGAGCAGGATTTTTGACAGAGCATAAACAACAGTCCATTCTAGATCCACAGATACTAATGTTTGTACATACTACTCGTTTTCAGTGCCTTCATTTAATAAAGAGAAAAGAAATAGCACTACAGGGTTGCAATACTATTTGTTTCCTATCAAGTTTACCTCTATAAATATGTATTCTATAATTAATTTTCAAATTAATTCTGTCAGAAATGCCGTGAAAAAATATTTTGGGATTTCTAGTCATCTGACTAGAGGATATCTTTAAACCTGTTAGTAGACTGCTGTAAGTAGCAGAAACCAGAAGAATCGCTGAGCACAATGTCATTTTTTTTGGCAGAAATCGTTATAGCGTTAACAGTTAAATTGTTGGATATGACAAAAAATAGCTTCTTGGCCTTATACTGCCAAGCCAAAAGTATTGCCTGCAGGATACTGTTTGTTCCTATACATATATATGTATTTTAAATGGCTGTTCAATTCACAGAAATATATTTTTGACCAGTTGCCCTGTCTTTATCTTGTGGGGAAAATTTGTTATTATGATGATATCCAGAAAAGTAAAACCATATTTTAATATAATTTTTAAACTCTATGAAAATACCTTTTTAAACATTCTAATACAGATATCACTAGTTACATCTGACACAATAATTACCCTTGCTAATCAGTAACTGTTAATTAGCCTATTCACACTGACATGAACAGTTTAAACATTGCTAGGATGTTAGAGCAAGTTTAAGAGACTAACTCGAAAACTTTTGTGTTTTAGAGGTTTTGCTGTGCTCGCAAAATGTGTGACCAGCAATAACTATGTTGGGATTGCAGTGTACAGTGAAAAGTGTCTGCATAACAATAATAAAAACCCAAGCACTTAAATTTACAAACACTATAAGTTGTCTTGCTTTTCAGATTCACAGAAATTGGAAAACTTTCATGGTAACCTTGATTAGGAAGCTTGCCAGGAGACGCCAGAAAAAGAGATGCAAAACAACCTCTAACCTTGGACCTGAAGGAATGGGGAAAGTGTGTTACTGGTTTCACCTGCACAGGGCCAAGACGTGGGTTTGGCCGCTGTCTGATGTAAATAGCCTGCAGATATTAGCGTGCTTCTTGGCATGGCTTTGGGCAGATCAGTTGGAACTCCCCAGGCTAGTTCAGAGAACAGCGAGTGTTAGGGACCATTCCTGCTAGAAAGTTTGGAGAAGGTCATTCTATACTGGGGAGAAAAGTCGATTTTGCCACTATGGAAACAAACCATGACATTCCATGCCACTCATCTCCTGGGCCAGTGATGTTAGGCTGTTTTAGACCAGGCTAAATACGTTTTAGAGAAGCAGTCAACTGAAGAGTCACCTAGAACCATTCTGTAGTAAATACCAACAAGCTCATTAATTTACAGAAGGTGCTTTGGAGTAGGAGAATCCAGCAGTCAGGTCCTTCTTACCGTCTGGTTTCTTTGTCGTATGACATGTATCTCTCTCTGTCTTGGTCCCTTTCTGGCACAATATACCCACTGAATCACCCTTGCTCCTTGAGAAAATCTTGACTGCAGCTCCTGGCAATAAAATAACTCCTAAGAGAAGGAATGGCTGCATGGTTATCTTTTTATAAAGTCCTGATGTTAGTTTGAAGTATGTTTGGTCCATACACAACCTTGGACAACTTCCTTATGGGATTTCCTTTATTGTGCATTCATCAACAGTTTCTGTTTATACTTTTATTCTTTGTTGTTGGGGTTTTTTGGGTTTGGGTTTTTTGTTTTGTTTTTTTTTTTGTTTTTGGTTTTTGTTTTTTTTTTTCCTCGTGTATATCAGCCTGTTCAAAAGGTATCAACCCTGAAACAGAGGAAACTGCTATCAAATGTTAACTGCCTACCTCAAGATTTTTTTCAATTACAAGTCTGAAAACCTTTTTGTTATACAAGCAAAACTATTGTACCTGTGCTTTTATGTGACAGCTGATGAAGGCACTTCACCATCTCTAGCATAGTTTAGACTGGCCAGAAAAAAACAGGGACCAGTGTCTTCAAAACAGCAGTCATAAAGAACTGACATCCACAAAAGGATTTAGGAGACTAAAGTGAGATTTGGGCAGATACAGATGCCAAAGTTAAAGTGTAAAGACTTCAGAAGCACTGCATCATCCCACAGATGTCCACATTTTCACAAAGAAAGTTTTGTTTGCACAACAGTTCTGTTTGTGCAAGGACCCAGAATCGACACCACTTAGACCAAACACTTTGGAACTTATGGGGAAATCCAATGAAGATATTGAAGTTAAATTTTCCTTTGTCTTTGTTGACTTAAAGATCCAATATTTTACATGCATGGAGGCAATAGTTCAAACATGAGCAGCACTGCATTCTGTAGAAACCTAAGTCAACCCATACCTTCTATCTTTCCATTAAAGACCGGTGAGAATAATATTCACCAAAGACATGGAAAACCACAGTTCAGTGTTCCCTCATTAGCTTTCCAATTTCCAGTGGAAAATGCTTCAGGTTTCTAGTAGAAGCTGTGCTTGAGGTTCACTGAGGCACAGAGAAGCAGCTCTACCCTCTAAGCAGGCAGTTAACTCACCTGAATGAGGGAGACCTGAATTTCAGTTTTTGCTCTCAAGATTGTTAATTTATTTTATACTTTGACTACTAATTGCACATATTTAGATTGTTCCTCGCTGTTCAGGGCAGGGGGGAAGAAAGAAAAAAAAAAAGAATGAGCGTATGATATTCATCTCTCTTCAGCCAAGGATTAGGCATTTGAGCTGTAAGGACAGCTGGGGTGTATAATTATAGTCACTACTTTCTTTCCCCTAATGATTGCATAGTCGTACTGGATGTTAAGAGTTTTAATTTTTGTTTCATGCCTAATAGAGGTAGTTTAGGTACACATTTCAGAAATAAGGAGCTTAAAAGGTAGGTGTTCTGTTGCTAAATTTGCGTAAACCTAAATCTCTTTTTCAGTTTAGCTCTGAAAGACTTTCATCTCCAGTTATGCTGAGAAAGGTGCTTGGAAGGGAACAAAAAATTCATCATCACTTCTGTTGCTGACAAGAGGTTAAAGTTCAACCATCCTAAAATCTATATTGCTCTTTAGAGATATTTACCTAGACAGAAAATTTGAAAGATAAATTTAGACTATATGCTTAATCTTTAGTTAATTAAAATTTGACGAGTCACATACATTGCAACTGAACGTGATAGTACTGACAAACAAATCAGCAATTTACTGTTTTATGTTCCCACTGTGCCTAAATCTATCAACAACATCCATGAGTTGTATTAGTGTAAAATGTGAATGCCTCTGGTCAAACATTGAATATTTCGTACTGAAAAACTTCCTTCGGAATGTGCATTGTGACTTTCCTGCCTAAAATATATCTTGAATCACACAGAAGCTGCTGTGTCTTCTGTTTAAAGCCCTAGATCTCGAGTTATCCACCTGCATGAATATTCACATTTCTTTAGAAGGAAGCAATAGCTCTCTCTTAAACGGAAAACTTAAATTTCACATAATGTAATCCTATAAATATGTAACACAAAACCTCTTTTTTAAATTTTTTTCTTTTTTAATTTAACTGTCCCAACATTTTGTGGATCTGACCCTTTACTTTTGAACATTAATTATTAAGAATACTTATACCATTTTAATTGTACTTTTCTAATGTTTCTGTTGTGGTGATTACCCCTGAACCATTGTAAAGTCCTAAATTTGTCAGTACGTTATAAACCAGAATGCAGAACAAAATCACTCAGAAAAGACAGTAGAGTGGAGGACGTAAAAAATAAAATTAAATAAAGGAGAATAACAGTTTACCCTTTCTCTTTTATTATGTGTCTTGTGTAATTTTTAAAACACTTGATTTTTCTATAAAGACAGATGGAAAGACAAAGTACAGTAACTTAAGCAAGAAGCATAAGCCTGAAGATCTCTGGCACTGAAGTAAGTTCTGTAGTGCATTGTATATCACCTGTATATGTTCTGTGTGCAGTGTATATCATCTTCAAATATGTGTGTCATACTCAAGCAGCACTTCACTGGAATTGAAAACCACCCAAACAAATATTCTGTGTTGAATCAATATGTAATTTTCCTGGTTAGTGATGTATTTAGGCAGAACTGCTGTTAAATGTGAGGGGATTGCTTTTGGGTTCAGAAAGTGCTGTCACAATTGTTCAGGCTTGATCTCTAGTGATCAGAGAAGCTAGCAGTGTCAAGCTCAGGCTGGAATTGATTCTTCCACCATCAATGAATAAACCAGTTACTGAAGGAAGCAGTTGTTAAACTGGAATTATCTATACATAGTGAAAATACTCTTACATTGTAATAATGGTCTTGTAATAAACAAGTACATCATTCTGAATAAAGACTGCAGTTTCAAAGATAATAAAATACCACAAAAATGTAATGATTATTTGAAACAAAAATAATACAAAAAAAAGTCTTAAAATCATAGAATCATAGAATGGTTTAGGTTGAAAGCAACCTTAAAGATCACTTAGTTCCAACCAAACTGCCATGGGCAAGGACACCTTCCACTGGACCAGGTTGCTCAAAACCCCATCCAACCTGGCCTTGAACACTTCGAGGCATCCACAACTTCCCTGGGAAACCTGTTCCAGTGCCTCGCAACCCTCACAGTGAAAAATTTCTTTCTAATAGCTAATCTAAATCTACCCCTTTCCAGTTTGAAGCCATTATCCCTCACTCTATCACTATACTCCCTGATAAAGAGTCCCTCCCCATCTTTCCTGTAGGCCCCTTTCAGATACTGGAAGGCCGTTATAAAGTCCTCCTGGAGCCTTCTCTTCTCCAGGCTGAAAAGCCCCAACTCTCTCAGCCTGTCTTCACAGGAGAGGTGTTCCAGCCCTGTGATCATCTTTGTGGCCCTTCTCTGGACCTGTTTCAACATGTTCTTTTTATGTTGGGGGCCCCAGAGCTGGACGCAGTATTCCAGATGGGATCTCACGAGAGCAGAGTAGAGAGGCAGAATCACCTCCCTCGACCTGCTGGCCACACTTCTTTTGATGCAACCCAGGATACAGTTGGCTTTCTGGGCTGCAAGGATACGTTGCCGGCTCATGTTGAGCTTCTCATGCTTCTATCTCATTTCCTTCTTTTCACAGCATTTTTGTAATTGTTTGCACTGATATACTCAAAGAATAAGAAAGGCTTGTGAGATCTTGTTTGTGTTCTCTGATGCCTACGCTTCAGGAGGGATATCTTCCATTTAAAGAGAGAAAAAAGTCCGTGTATAGTAATCAAAACTGGGCAATGAACATTCTTCAAGGAGGAAAAATACATACCCCTTTGCAAATCCTACGGAGGTTTCACAAATGTAACTACATATAAACATTTGGTACGGTCAAAGTCAAATGACAGTATATCTATTCTATACTACATAAGAAAACAAACCATTATGTGTGACATATGTGAACAGTGGAAAGAAAGCAAACTCTTTTTTCCAGGGATCGGCAGTCTATTTCCCCTCCAAGAAGAACCCCAGTTCCTGAAAGTATCTTCTACAATTTTTTCTGTTCCTGCTGTTCTTCCATCTTCTTTCTTTAAAAAAAAAAAATTAAAGTAATTTACAAATATCTCCATCTCCCTCCACAGTTTCCTACTCTCTTTCACCCCTGCTTACCTGAAGCAAAAGGTAGGAAGTCTTGCAGCTGTTTAGGAGGAATTAATATGGTGATAGATAGGGTGGCAGGCCAAAAAAACCAGATAACTCTTGCACCCATCTTATTTTCTTGGTGAAGGTGTTAATTTGCATGCTGTCTCCCAGCCATTGACCACACTTCATGAAACTTAATATCTCATAGAAATTTAGTATCTTTGAGACCTTAACCCACCTGTCAAATTTGATTCAAAATGCACAGTGGGATTGGATGTTATTAAAGGAAACTGACAGATGTGGAGAGAAACAGATGGACAAATAGAGAGAGCTATTATGTAAGCCTTATTCACTTAGGAAATTAAATTAAAAGTTTGGTTTGGGATTAGCTAGTTATTTTGACCAGGTGTGTAGTGATATTTACATTCCATAATATGTTTATTGCACTTTTGAACACTCTAACTGCAGGTTATTATCTATCATTAAGTCTGGAACATAATATCTTCCTATTAAACTATGTTTAAACATGATATTATAGTGAAAAGTAATTATCTTTTCTTAACTATTTTAGCAGAGGTATTTTACACTTCCCAGGTTCGGAGACCTAGCTTGGTTGTCTCAGTTTACCGACATGAAAAAATTACTTGACTCTATCAGTTTATGTTTCATGGCTTATATTTAGGGAAAGTGGAACTAAATCTCACAGTGACATCCAAATCGAGCCCTGCAATTACAGTGCATGCACTTACAAAAGTAACTTGTTAAGGGGAGAGTGCACTTTCTGGCTAATAGAAAGATATGATTGACAAGGAATAAATCTAAAGCTTGTTTTTGTTTCCTAATGGCTTTGGCTTGCAGGCATAGACTTCATGTAGTCATTTAGATCCACTTTTTCCATCTCTTCAAAGCATCAAACGATTTATCAATTAGGAACTGTGAACACTCAAAATCTTGAACTAATGATTTTGGGAAGGAGTGGAAAGGAATCAGTCTGTGTTTCTGAAACAAACCTTTGCCTCTGTTTTAAGATTTTTGTGTTGAGTTATATAGTAGAAACTTTAACTAAAATCTAAGAGAGACTTAAATTCACCCAGTAACTCCTTTGGAAGTTTATTTTGAGAAATCTCATCTTGATAATGTTTCACTCATCTTATTTTGCAAGTTTAAGCAATCATTTTCTTACAATTATTCCCATATATTTTATCCCTCCCTCCCCCTGCCTTATCTAAACTAAAACTCAACTGCATTGTTGTCACCTGTATTAGAGGAATTTATAATCAGATTGCAAACCAGAACACTAAGTGGTAACACTGTCTTACATGGTACCAACGCCGTTACTATATTTCATCTAATTTATTAGAAAAGAGATTTTTGCCACTTCTAAGCAAGGACTAACTCTCATGTTTGCCATTACAATATCAAAAGAAAACTTGTACATTGGACTACACCACAACTAGAACAGTTTAGTTCAGAGAGGTCAGTGGAAACTAATTATAATATAGAAACGCCGCCAAGGCTTTGACTGGGTTCGAACTGATCTTGTTGGATTGAGTGGGAGGTTTCTGCCAATTTCTCTAGCTTGCCATTACTGATTTAACAAAAATCATTATTGTTTGTGACTCACACTATGTTAAGGTACAATATTTTAAAATTTTTGCATGTCTACCTTGTTGGGGGAAAGAAAAAACCCTCATTATTATTTAGTCAAATCTAATTGGTGTTCCTGTATTTATGCATTTGCATTAAAAAATTGTGAATTATATTTGTGAATCTAAAAATTTGTGAATAAAGACATAAATGAAGAAAATATATAAATACAAATAGTTTTAAAATCATAGTATATGAAATAAGACTTCAAAAAATGGCAGCAGGTTGTGCAACTGCAATTAAAAAGTGTAAGAACCATAAAAGTCTGCTTTTCAGACTTTCATTGCGGTAACTTTCATTGAATGTTTTTCCCCTCTCTTTTTTAACTAAAAGAGAGACCTCACCGGTATTAGCAAAGGCCAATAAATGCTACTTTTATTGTGAGTGAAGAGACACTGCTGCCTCACATCATTAGAAACAATTTCTAGGCTCCCAGAAGACACAGCTTAATTGATAAAACATTAGTGTGATAGAGAGCATTTGTCAAAAGTTAGACTTCTGAACTAACTAGAACTTAAGGAAAATGAGCTGAAGTTTTTTTTAAACTATCTCTTCTTTAAAAAGAAGTTCTATTTTTCCTTGTTATTTTTTGTCTATCATCTGTAACATTTTTGTATTTTATAATGGAAAACATAATATTTTTTTTTAGATAGATAGATTGTTTTGAATCCTGTGGTGCATGTAATTAAACTTTTTATTATGAATAATCTCTTAGTAGTTCTCTCTGGTCTTCTAATGAATTGTTATTATGGATCTGATTTGGTTTTAACTTACCTCCGTAATTTTTTTCTCAAAAGCTATTGTTCCTCTACATGTCATAACAGTCTTCAGGTTTCTAATATGTTCTTCTAACATATTTTGATTCACCTTTACTGAAGTAAGGCCCCATGGTCACACTTGCTGCAGTAATTGAAGACCAAATCATGCCATTCTACAAAAAAAATTCAGCAAGGAGCTATACAATTATAGAATTATAAAATCATAGAAATATCAGAAGGAGGAAATATCCAAAGTTCGTGAAGGACAATTTTGTCTAAACCCAATAAACTGTCCTGACAGATGCGTATTTAGTCTTTCCTTCCTCACCTCCCACTGTAGACCATGTTTTCTCAACTTGTCATTATTGTTGTTCTGCTATTCTTTCACCAACTGCTTTATACGATTTTGTAAATGTAAGAATTCATGGTATACTTCAGCTGAAGACTCATTAAACAGAGAAGAATAATTCCTTAATCTAATGGAAAATATTCACATCCCAGAATGAGATTTTATTTTTTGAAAAGTGACTTTACTGACATGTTGTGATGTAGTAGAAAGTTTGTTTTGGGTTTTTTGGGGTTTTTGGGGTTTTTTTTTGGGCAGGGTGGGGGCTGGGGGAGAGAGGCCTGACATATTCCTGCTTGGACAGTTTTTCCCTGTTTTATATTTTCACATTTTTTATATATGTCTGTTTGTTCTACGTTCTATTTAATCTTGGACATGTGAACTTTTTTCATCTTATTTTCTCCCCCTGCCTTTGCTGAGGAGGTAAAGAGATGGAGCTGCATGATGGGTGCCTGGCACCCACCACAGTAGTGGTCACTGAAATTCTGGACAACAGAGGTGAATCGTTAAAGGAGTTCTTCTTTCAGTTCACTAGAAAACAAGGAGTAATACACAGCCTTCAAGCTACCTAATCAAAATATTATGACATTAACAGAAGTTTGTTGTGGTGCATAAGACAATTTGCAATTTTACACAATTTTAATTGAAATCATGTTAATACATGATAACTACCAGCTGGTTGTTGTAAAGTAAGTGAAAAACAATAATTTTGACATGATCAGAGAGTTATATGCAGGGATTTTAAAAATAATAACCAATATTTAAAATAGCCATTTTCCTGGTCTTGCTCCATTTAGAGCGAAAAACAGAAGACAAAGGTAGAAAGATACGACATGTATTTCAGCTAGATGTCAATAGACATCACCTTCAGGAGAGACCTCATGTTTACTGACAAAGGGATTCTGAAGACCTAGCTTAAACCAGTTATCACTTTTAAAACTCGTTAGGTGAAATAAATCTCATGAGGCTTTTGCAGAAGCAGTATGAGGGATTTCACCTGCTGTTTTCTTTCAATGGCAATGTGTTAAAAAAAATCTTGAAAATCTTGCACCTTTTTCCATATCTCTGCTCAATCTCTCATAAAGAAGATTTAAAAGGAACAAAGATTTAAAAGGATTTCAATTGATGGAAGAACATTTCACAGTCTAGCAGTTTAAGTATCAAGGAGGAAGTGAAAAGAAATGAAGAAAAATTCATTTTAGAGCTGAAAAAGAATATTAATCATGTAGTCTGGCAACCCATACAGTAGATTTTCATCTATTTACACCTGTACTATGCCCAAAAATTTGTTTGGCCAAACTTGGTGCTGTGTAAAGACTTCTGATTACAAAGGTTTCAACCCACAATTCCAGTAGGCAGTTTGTTCCAATTATTAAGTTGTTTAAAATTGTTTAGTGTGTGCAACGTACAACTATACACATTATATCATCAGAAGATATAGCTAATCTTCTGAAAAAAAAAAGATTATTTTATCTGTATTCATCTTGGAACCATGTACAAGAAAAAGAAGTGATGGCAGAGGATAAAGATAAATACTGCTGGAATGCAAAGAATCAGCAAGTAAGAGCAATTTGCCGTTAATAAGGCATATTAAAGTTTGATCTCTAAGACTGAGATAGTTATCTCCAAAAGGTAATTAATGTAAACCTGAAAGAAAGATACAAGGCAGGTGAGATTAATTCCATTCTGGAAGTACCTGTTTATCTACTTTTGCTACACAGGCAGCTCAGTCAGAATTTCTAAACTCTAGGTAATCAAAATTAAAAGAAAATTATCTTGACTAGTGAAATCATATAATTTATATATAATAACAATGATAATAACATTGGTGGTTTCAACACTTCAACATACTGAAAATTATTACAGGGATACTATAATTCCATTGTATAAAGCACTTCGTTAGTGATAAAATGGACTCTAAACTATAAATAGCTAAGAAATAATCATTCCTTCCTGTTCTGGGAAAGGAAAGTAGGACCTTTTGAATATTTTTAAGACAAACATTTTTTCTTTAAATTGCTGTATTGTATTGTGTTAAAGCATACTACTTGTGAAGTGCTAAACCCTAGATTTTTATTTTTTTTCAGATGATGGCAGATTTCATGAACTGGTTATCTAGATATGATTCTATAAATTCTAAAATCCTTACTTCTTCAGGAATTTTTATTGAGTACAAGGAGAGTGTAAAAGAGGAATAACTTCAAATTTTATCCCAAAGTGTCTAAAACAATCTTGTCTTTTTCAGTCCTGAAACTTTTCTAATGAATTCAAAGTTCTAAGTGAGAAATATGAGTGGAGATCAGGTTTTAAAAAAATTTATTTTGAAACCACTGTGCAGCCACTCTCTTTTTAAACCTGAGAATCACATTCCAGAAGGGCACTCATACAAAGTTCCCGTGATCTGCAAACATTCGGTCTTATAATATAGGACAATTTAACATGGAAACTCCAGTACAGACTTACATGCTATATAACCTCATAAAGGTTTTCTACTGTATAACATTTTTATGATCCTTTTCATCAGAAAGGACTAAGGCTTCAAGCTGCATAGATAACTTCAGATACTTTAGACTGTGAAAGGAACCCTACTGAAATAAAAAAAATAAAAAAATCAAACGCGTCAAACTCTTCAAGTTTAGCTCCAGAATAATGACTGAATTTGGAATAGTCTAGTCACTTCATGGATGTAATCAACTATAAGTAAATGGAAACGAGAGGGGCTCTCATGTTCAATAAAATGATTGTCTAACCTACTAAATAATACCTGATCACTGCACTTTACAATAGAAGATATTCTCTGTCATTACTTGAATTATAGGCACCCATACATACTACTTATACCAAAAACTATTTTATTGTCATTTTATTTTAATCATCTTTTCTTCCCTCTTATTGCTTCCATTTTATTTCACAAACTACCAAGCAACAAAATAATTTTTCATCTCATCTTTATGTCTTTTATAAAATTCCCTTACTGAACTCAATGGAATTTTTGTGTAAGACATGAATAAAATCAAGGTAATGACTTTCTTTTGCCCTGCTCTTTAGGCTTCTGAACTGAAAGTGAACATATCAAGCTTAAATCAATTTGGGTATACTTTTAGGCCAGCTGAAATGAAAGACCTTATAAACTCAAGAGAGGTGGACATAAGTGATTTTTAACATTTTTATTTTTTAAAAAAATTCTCTCTGAGGTTCAGATGGGTACTCTTTTAAGATTTGCTTATCACATCCTGAATTTGCTGCTAAATTACAACACTGCATTCAAACAGCAATTAGCATTTCTGCAATACCCCGTACTAAATAAAGCTTCCTGTGAAGTACTTAATTTAATAATTTTAAAAGAAAGTGTTTCAGTTCTGTATTATCTAAATTCTAGAAAGTATTGCTTTCTACTGGCTTTAGTATAGTGTATCATTCATTTTAATTTGCTTGCCCAAAATTCTCTATCTATTAGGTTATGCCAGTTACTGATGATGTAGTTCAATGAAGAGACAGTCTCTCTTACGTAATTCTAATGCTTAGAAGAACCGAAGAAGTTCTTTTTCCTGATCATAGGATTAATAAAGCAGAAATTAATTTTCTATGCATAGTTTCCTGTCTTGCTTTTTCAATACCTCAGTCTAAAACTTAAGTTTTCCATTCTATGCTTCTCACAAGGTCCTCTTCCAGTGCTAGCTCACATTGGGACAATCTGGACTGTTTTCATTTTACTCAGCTTTCTGCTGATCTCTGTTCTAGTTGTCCTCAGAGATGAATAAGCCCTTTCAGACAGTCATTCATCTGAATTGTGTCTTAGAGTCTCTTTTCGGATAGGATGAATTTCTCTAGTGTGCCTATATTTTTCCCCCTACAATTTAAGGATTTTTTGGGTTAATAACTCAAATGTGAACCTTAACACTAGAGACTGACATTGTTGAATGAAACGCACTACTTAACTCCCTGTTTCCCTTGATGAGTTCCGTTCTCCCAGCCATTCCTGTTGCCAATCTGCAGATACCCAGCAAATCTCTCTAAAACCAGAATTGAAGTTCAGCCCCAGAACTGGAATTATCATCAGACGCAGCTGGGAGGCCATGCCAGTGGGTTAATGAGGGTCATGGTCAGGTGCAGGGATGAGGGCAGGAACTGAAATGCAGCCCCCAGCTGGAGGATGGCCCTGGTGGGCATTTCACCACCCTGGCTCACACAGCTCATCCCACTTCATCCTGGTCCCAGCTACGTGGCAGCATCTGCAGCTCCAGCCTGGGGCATGGGCAGCCAAACCCCCATGAGGCTGGGATTTCAGTCAGGACCCTACACCTTTCTCCGAGGAACTCTCAAGCCTGTGATTTGTGTTTGGTGAATTTAATCCCTCCAGCCTCACTTCTGTTAGGGATCAAATGACCTTTCACTGCTGTTGTTATTGCTGCTTTTCACTGGTGTTTTCTAGTATTCCCCAATGTTAACGTCACCTAGCAATGTACGCTGTATGTCTGCCTAATAAATGACACATAAAAAACACCAATTTTTCCTGACTGTAAAGTTGTGATTTTATTTTTCATTTTCAAAGTTTCTTCAGTTTTAACTTGTCCCTATACATCCCCTGAAGGCTTTTGCTCCTCCATTTCATTACTATTTAGGAAAAACACAAATACCATATTGTATGATGCTGTCTTTAGAGAAGTGCAATTAAGCCTGCCAGTAATACAAATGGTAATGTTACCGATGGACTATATATATGAAAACATCACAAGGATAATGCCCTGCAATGTCAGCTTTTATGCCTCAGTGACAAAGCACTCTAATAATAGTTATCTACAGAGATGTATCCTACACTCCAGTGAGTTAACAAATTCTAACCCACAGAGCTTAAAATAGAAGAATAAGAGAAACAATTTTCTCCATCTGTTGAACTCTCTTCTGCTGCTTCTAGTAACTCTTCATTTGCTTTGAAACAACTATTCGCACTGCATCTGGTAGGAATAACTCATCAGCAAATGCTACTATTCTGTTTCCTTTAATAGAAGTTAAATAAGCATTCTAAGGTGTGTCCAAGGTATATTTACTCCCAAGTTAGAAGTAAATTATATCAAAACCTTCTTAAGGAATAAAATTAGCATCAGTATCAATATCTCCTCATTTTATCTCTTTGTTTTAAATTAACAAAATTCTAAAAATTATTAATCAGATGCGGTGTGACTCAATTAGCAAACTCATATTCACTAACAAGTGCAGATATGGAAAAAATACATTTTTCTGTTTGTTAATTAGTTTATAATTACATGTCTTCAGAGAAACAAATTACAGAAGTTGTTTTAGAGGAATGAAATAGCAATGTGGGAATAAACACAGCAAGAGTGTATTGAATGTTATTTGGCACCAAAAAATCTGAAATCTTTTGTGCCACATGATATAAAGATTTGGACATTCTGCATTTCACATTCTAAAAGAAATATCAGGATGTTAAAACCTGTAAAAGGTGCAAAAAGAGCTTTGAGGGATAAACCTGCTGCTGTGAGCATCATGATGACCTCTACCTACACAGCTTAGTCAAAAGACTGAGAGGTAACTTCGTAACAGTATATAAATATCCTCACACAGAAAGAACACTAGATACCAAGGGCTATAAAATCTTTCAAGAAAGAGGAAATAAGTAATGGAAGCTTAAACTGAATATGTTTAAATATCAAGGTAAAGGATGATTTTTTTAAAAAAAACAAGGATAATAAATAATTGTAATAAAATACCAAGACAAAAGTTAGAACGTCACATACTTTGATGCCCAAAGAACTGGATGCATTTCCAAAAGATATGCTCTACACAAACAGAAGGACAAATTCTATGCTCTGTAATATATAGAAGAGGTCAGACAGGATTACTGAATTTTTTCTATTGTCTTTTTACTTTATTAATCTGTTTTATAGTCTTGGTGAGTAGGACCATGTAAGGTGCAGACATCTATTTATGAATCCAGTTGCAGGAACAGGAACTAAAGAAAATGCAGAAATGAGAGAGAGAAAGTACAGTGAATAGAAAGATAGCTATGGTACTTGAATGCTGCAAGTTACCATGCATAAGTAAAGAAGGTGATAATACCAAGGAGCATCAGTTATACTTGCCTGACCATACCTTTATCCCTAATGTATATTTACGATGAAGTATTTAATTGCATTATCATGTATTTATTATCACAAGACTACTGCCTCATTCACTGTGCACAGAAAATTGTGAATGAAGTAGCTGAGCTAAATTTAGTTTAATCGTAACTATTTAATGGGTTGTTCTCTACCTTATGCATAGTTTATCAGCAAATCCACATGCAGAGTACTTAAAATTGTTCTCAGTAATATCTTTGGATTTCTAAAGCGTCTTCCTTATTAATCAGATTTGCTTCAGATTTTTATTATGGGAAATGCAAATACGATTTGAATAAAAATTAATTATGGATCCAAAGAATTATTTTGGACTCACCTAATGTGAGTCTCTTTCTCATATATTCTGCTTATTATTCAAATTATCCACCCAATTAGGTAGGGCCTTGTGGATTTATTTATTTATTTAATCACATGCATAAAGAGATTTTGAAAACAAGTACAAAGCATTTAATCTAAACTGATTAATTGTTTTTATCCTACAAGGCCACAAAACAAATACAATAGTGAAACTTTGGGGAACAGTTTAGAAATGTCTGTTTATTGGCTGAATATATGATAGTTGACCTAAATACTGAGGAAGAGAGCATATAGTACTAACGATGAAAGACAAGACTGGGAATTTCTTGCATGGATTTATCACAGGTAAATCATGTCTGACCAAACTAAAGATATTTTTTGTGACAAGATGAATGGCTTTGTGAATAAAGAGAAAACAGGATGCTGGTTACTTTTACTTAATGGTACAGTATGGTTTGGATAGGTGAAGTATATGGTAGATGGACCACTGGTTGTTGCAGTGCAATACAAAGTCCATTTAGTGACAACTAATGAACAGAATTCCTCAGGAGCTGATAAGCAGGTAGTACTCTTTACTGCCTTTATTAATGACATGAACAAGGGAATTGAATTTACCCACAGGAAATTTGTGGACAGTAAAAACTTGACACCTGTTGGATATGATGGAAGAAATCACAGAATTATAGAATGGTAGGGGTTGAAAAGGACCTTTGGAGATCATCTAGTCCAACCCCCCTGCCAGAGCAGGTTCACCTACAGCAGGTTGCACAGGAACTCATTCAGGTGGGTTTTGATTATCTCCAGAGAAGGAGACTCCACAACCCCTATGGGCAGCCTGTTCCAGTGGTCTGGCACCCTCAAAGTAAAGAAGTTTTTCCTCATGTTCAAACTGAATTTCCTGTGTTCCAATTTGTGCCCATTGCCCCTTGTCCTGTCACCAGGCAACACTGAAAAGAGTCTGGTCCCATCCTCTAGACAACCGCCCTTTATATATTTATAAGCACTGAAAGAATCCCCTCTCAGCCTTCACCAGGCTAAACAGACCCAGATCTCTCAGACTTGCTTCATAAGAGAGGTGCTTCATTCCCTTGATCATCTTTGTAGTCTTCCACTGGACTCTCTCCAGTAGTTCCTTCTCTTTCTTGAACTGGGGAGCCCAGAAATGGACACAGTACTCCATATGTGGCCTCACCAGGGCGGAGTAGAGGGGCAGAATAACCTCCCTCGAACCGCTGGCCATGCTCTTTTTAATGCAAACAGGACTCCATTGACCCTCTTGGCCACAAGGGCACATTACTGGCTCATGGTCATCCTGTTGTCCACCAAAACTCTTAGGTCCCTTTCCACAGTGCTGCTTTCCAGCGGGTCAGCGCCTAACCTGTACTGGTGCATGGGGTTATTCCTCCCGAGGTGAAGGATCCTGCACTTGTCTTTGTTGAACTTCATTAGGTTCCTCTCCACCCAACACTCTAGACTGTCCAGGTCTTGCTGAATGGCAGCACAGCCTTCCGGTGTGTCAGCCACCCCACCCAGTTTTGTGTCATCAGCAAACTTGCTGAGGGTACACTCTGTCACCTCATCCAGGTCGTTGAAGGATATATTAAACAAGACTGGGCCCAATACTGACCCCTGTGGAACACCACTAATTACAGGCCTCCAACTAGACTCTGTGCCACTGATCACAACCCTTTGAACTCTGTCATTCAGTCAGTTCTCAATCCACAGAATCACAGAATCACTGGGGTTGGAAGGGACCTCGGGAGATCATCTAGTGCAACCCCTCTGCCAGAGCATATTCACCTACAGCAGGTTGAACAGGATGGTGTCCAGGCGGGTTTGGAATGTCTCCAGAGTCGGAGACTCCACCATTTCTCTGGGCAGCCTGTGCCAGTGCTCTGCCACCCTCAAAGGAAAGAAGTTCCTCTTCATGTTCAGATGGAACTTCCTATGGTCAAGTTTGTGCCCATTACCTCTTGTCCTATCACTGGGCACCACTGCAAAAAGACTGGTGCCATCCTCCCAGCACCCTCCCTTTAAGTATTTATAAGCATTGATAATATTCCCTCTGAGCCTTCTCTTCTCCAGACTAAAAAGACCCAAGTCCCTCAGCCTTTCCTCAAAAGAGAGACGTTCCAGTCCCCTAATCATCTTTGTAGCTCTCTGCTGTACCCTCTCCAGCAGTTCCCTGTCCTTCTTGAACTGGTGAGCCCAGAACTGGACACAGGACTCCAGGTGCGGCCTCACCAGGGCAGAGTAGAGGGGGAGGATAACCTCCTGCGACCTGCTTGCCACACTCTTCTTGATGCACCCCAGGATGCCACTGGCCTTCTTGGCCACAAGGGCACATTGCTGGCTCATGGTCATCCTGTTGTCCACCAAAACTCCTAGGTCCCTTTCCACAGAGCTGCTTTCCAGCAGGTCAGCCCCTAACCTGTCCTGGTGCATGGGGTTATTCTTCCCCAAGTGCAGTACCTTACACTTGCCCCTGTTGAACTTCCTGAGGTTTCTCTCTGCCCAGGTCTCCAGCCTGTCCAGGTCATGCTGAATGGCAGCACAACCTTCTGGTGTGTCAGGCACCCCTCCCAGTTTTGTGTCATCAGCAAACTTGCTGAGGGTGCATTCTATCCCTCCATCCAGGACATTGATGAGTATGTTGAACAGGACTGGACCCAGTACTGACCCTTGGGGAACACCACTTGTCACAGACCTCCAACTAGACTCTGTGCCACTAATCACAACCCTCTGAGCTCTATCTGCCAGCCAGTTTTCAATCCACCCCACCGTCTATTCATCCAACCCACACTTCCTAAGCTTGCCTATGAGGATGTTGTGGGAGATAGTAAAAAGCCTTGCTGAAGTCAAGGTAGAGAATACTTACTGCCCTCCCCTCATCTATCTGTCCAGTCACACCATGGTAGAAGGTTATCAGATTAGTCAGACATGACTTCCCGTTGGTGAATCCATGTTGGCTACTTCTGATAAACTTCTGTTCCTCCAGATGCTTTGAGATGATGCCCAGAATGAGCTGTTCCATCATTTTTCCAGGGATGGAGTCTTCAGGTACTTCACCTGTTCTCCAGGACCTTTCAAACATGATGAAGAGTGGCCCAGCAATGACTTCTGCCAGCTCCCTCAGCACTCGCGGGTGCATCCCATCAGGACCCATGGACTTGTGGATATCCAGTTGACTTAACTGATCTCTAACTTCATCCTCCTCAACCAAGGGAAAGTCCTCCTTCCTCCAGACTTTCTCTGTTACCTGTAATGTCTGGGACTCCTGAGGGCTGGCCTGAGCAGTAAAGACTGAAGCAAAGAAGGCATTCAGGAATTCTGCCTTCTCTGCATCATCTGTCACCATGGCCCCTGGCTCATTCAAGAGTGGGCCCACATGTTCTCTAGTTTTCCTTCTGCCTCCGGTGTACTTGAAGAAACCCTTCCTGTTGACCTTGACATCCCTTGCCAGATTTAATTCCAAGGAGGCCTTGGCTTTCCTTGTTTTGTCCCTGTATACTCTGGCAGCATTCTTGTAATCTTCCCAAGTGGTCAGTCCCTTCTTCCACTTCCTGTAAACTTCCTGCTTCCATTTGAGCTTTTTCAGAAGCTCCCTGCTCAGCCATGCAGCTCTCCTGCTTCCCTTGCCTGATTTCTTGCTCTTAGGGATGCACCGATCCTGAGCTTGGAGGAAGCGATGCTTGAATATCAACCAGCTCTTTTGAGCCCCCCCTACCCTCTAGAGCCCTAACCCATGGAACTTCTCCAAGCAGTTTCTTGAAGAGATCAAAGTTAGCCCTCCTGAAGTCCAAGGTTGCAACCCTACTTGTCGTTTTATGTCTACTAAACATAATCCTGAACTTGATCTTCTCATGATCACTACAGCCGAGGCTGACCCCAACCTTAATGTCCTCCACCAGTCCCTCTTTGTTGGTCAGTACTAGGTCCAGTAGTACACCTCTCCTTGTTGGCTCCTCCACCACCTGAGTCAAAAAGCTATCATCAAGACACTGGAGGAACCTCCTGGACCCTACATGCCTAGCTGTGTAGTCTTCCCAGCAGGTATCAGGGTGATTGGAGTCCCCCATGAGAACCAAGGCCTGTGATTGTGAGGTGGCTCTCAGCTGCCTGTAGAAGGCCTCATCAACTTCTTCATCCTGATCAGGTGGCCTGTAATAAACCCCCACAACAGTGTCCCTCATGTTAGCTTGCCCCTTAATCCTTACCCACAAGCTCTCGACTCTCTCTTCATCCGCCCCCAGGGACCGCTCAATGCATTCCAGTGGCTCTTTCACATAAAGAGCAGCTCCATCACCTCGCCTGGCTGGCCTATCTTTCCTAAATAAGACATAGCCATCCATGACAGCATTCCAGTCATGTGAGCTATCCCACCATGTCTCAGTAATTGCGATGAGATCTTTGCCCTGTGACCACACATGGATCTCTAATTCTTCCTGTTTGTTCCCCATGCTGCGTGCATTGGTGTATAAGCATTTCAGAGAGGCAGATGAGTGTGTAGTTTTTGCCCTTGAGGGGTGGTAGGCCTTCTGATTCTCAAAAATGTTAGCACGCTGCCCCACAAGTGTTGAGCTACTACACCCAGGTGCCTGTCTAGCAAGCCCAGTTATGTCCTTGTCCCCTTCAGATCTAGTTTAAAGCTCTCTCACCCTACTGTCCATTCATCCAACCCACACTTCCTAAGCTTCCCTATGAAGATGCTGTGGGAGACAGTGTCAAAAGCCTTGCTGAAGTCAAGGTGGACAATACTCACTGCCTTCCCCTCATCTATCCGTCCAGTCACACCATCGTATAAGGTTATCAGATTAGTCAGACATGACTTCCCATTGGTGAATTCATGTTGGCTACTTCTGATAAACTTCTGTTCCTCCAGATGCTTTGAGATGATGCCCAGAATGAGCTGTTCCATCATCTTTCCAGGAATGGAGGTGAGGCTGACTGGCCTGTAGTTTCCCAGGTCTTCCTTCTTGCCCTTTTTGAAGATTGGAGTGACATTGGCTTTTCTCCAGTCTTCAGGCACCTCACCTGTTCTCCAGGACCTTTCAAAGATGATGGAGAGTGGCCGAGCAATGACTTCTTCCAGCTCCCTCAGCACTCGCAGGTGCATTCCATCAGGACCCATAGATTTGTGGGTGTCAAGTTTGCCTAAATGATCTCTAAACTGATCCTCTTCAGTCATGGAAAGTCTTCCTTTCTCCAGGCTCCCTCTCTTACCTCCAGGCTCTGGGATTCCTGAGGGATGACCTTAGTAATAGAGACTGAAGCAAAAGAGGCATTCAGTAACTCCTTCTCTGCATCCTCCGTCACTAGGGCATCTACCTCATTCAGCAGTGGGCCCACATTTTCTCTAGTCTTCCTTTTGCTACTGATGTACTTGAAGAAGTCACTTTTCAGTTAGACCTTGACAATCTATAGAAACGGATTGAGAGTAATTTAAATTTCAGCAAAGGCAAATGCAAAATTCAGCTCTGGGGATGGCATAATCCCAAGCCTCTGCATGGGCCAGGCAAAAACTGAATACAGATCAGTTTTGCAGCTTTGTCCAACTGGACAAGGTGAACAGGATTCAGCAATGTCCCTTTGGGGTGAAGACGGCCAACCTTACATTCAGCAAGAGTGTAGTGAGCAGAGCTACAAGAGAAATGGTAATTCCCCTCTGTTCGACACTTGTGACACCACATCTAGAGAGCTGTATCTAGGTTCAGGCTTCCCAGTAAAGACAGAAGTTGTCAAACTGGAGTGAGATTAATGGAGGATTACCAAGGTGAATGGGGGCCAGAAGCCCATAATGTGTGGCTGAGAAAGTAAGTTCAGCTAGTCTTAAAAGGAGTAAGAGAGGATGATCTTATTGCTGCCTTCACTTACCCAGTGAGAGGTTGTAGACAAAACAGAGCCAGACTGTTCTCTGAGGTGTATTGAAAAAGTAAGAGGCAACAAGCACAAGATCAGCAAAAGAAATTCTGATTAGACATAGTAAAACCCAACATTCATAATGAGGGAAGTCAAACACTGGAGCAGATTGCCCAGAGAGGCTGAGGAATCTCCATCATTGGAAATTTTCAAAACCCAGCTGGAGAAGAACAGTATCTAGTACTTATCTCGTTGAACCTGGTTTAAGTGGGGATTGAACTGGATGATCTCTAGAGATCCCTTCCAAACTGAATTATTCTGTGTTTCTGTATTACTAAGCGTCATGGGACATGTTCTTTAAGTGCAGATCTTCAAGAAACATTCTATTATTTTTATTTTAAAAGGCAGTAAAAAGAAGATCAAAAAGAACAAATCTTAAAGGATTAGCCTTCAGAAGTTTAACCAGAGATCAAGTAACAATCTTATTTTTTTAAGCATTTAGTGAAGGGCATTTTTTAATTTTATTATCTTTTTGTCTAGAAGTTGGGGAAAATGGCTGGATTAGAATATTTTACTTCCCTGCTATTCAGGAAGTAAGGCTTCATATGTATGAATTGCAAGTAAATAGAAAACGGCATTGTTTTTAATCACAAGAAGATTATTCATGTTGTGTTTGGCCATTTCTGACAGGTGGGAGGAATCCATCTTTTGCAGTACTTTTCTTTCCTTATTGAATACAGAGAGCACCCAGCCTGTTGTCTACCAGCTGATGCATTCATAGTCAGTGAAATTAATTTAGGTCTTACTGTCAAAACTATCATTTATTCTCTTAAACCCACAACAATCTATTTCATTAATACTTCTGCTCCATACGTTTGCAGCTGCTGTGAAATTATATTGCTTTAGTCTCTGATAATCTAACTTTGAATTAATACCCTGCAGAAGAACAAATTCTGAAACTCTATAGACCAATGGATTAAATAATCTGGCAAAGTGAAGGAATGAAAACGCAAGCAAAGCCTTGGAATGCATCATTGTTAACAGCAGGACACATTTCTAGTTTAACGGCTTATTCTGCAGAGTCCCATTTGAGGATGGTAACTGTACATTGTATTTTTCATTATAAACAGTGTTGAGATTCGAATCACTCACAACTGTTAGCTTTGCCTCTTTTTATTTTCTCTCTTCTTCAACTCATTGAGAATTCCTAAGCAGATCATGATTTTCTTGTGTTTGCTACTACAGTTTTGCTACTGGTATAGATTGATTGTTGAGTTTATTACAACTTTAGGCACCTGTCAATGTTCAGGCTAAATGAAGAAACTACTGTACTCGCTGTTTAGAAGAAAATGATAAACCACAATCCATGGTTAAACCATAAGAAATCCTGGGTAATACCTGAGATATAGGGTCCACAGATTGTAATGGGTACCCTTATAAAAGATATAAGGCAGATGAATAATTTCATTTAATGGATACCATACAATGAGATGGAAGAGGATGAGAGAAAGCCTCAAGGACAGATAGGAAAGACCTAGAAGATATATCCCTCTTACACAGTTAAACAAACAAACAAAACCTATAAGCAGCAAATTTTGGGTAAAGAGAAGCCTAGAAAGAGGTTTTTAAACAGTGAAATTGGCTCTGGTTCTCTGTTTCTTCTGGATTTTTTTTCTGGAATTTTCCATCAGTTCTTTCTAAGGAAGTCTATTTACATACAAAAATATCTTACTGTTATTACTTTTCTTTCTTAATAGATTAAAACCAGAAGTCTCTGAATATTTATTAACCACATGTATCATGGTTTGTAAGTGTTCTGCCCTCCCACATGATCTGTAAAACCTTAGCTCTGACAGTGATTTGGTTTGAAACCTAAGGTATGAAACAAAGGTAATTATAAGATGATAGTCCCATGAATAAAAAAAAAAAATAAGCTGGTTAAGCTGTTACAAAAGTGTCAGCTTTCCATGGTCCAAATTATTTCACTACAGAGATATCAATATTGTTAAGTGTTTGGTCAGGATTAAGCACCTTGTATAGGAACATTTCCCTTCACTCTATCTGATAAGGATGAAGAAGACTGAATAATTATGCATTATCCTCCATCATCATAACTAATGCCTTTTGACCAATGGTAAGGTCGTATGCTTCTTGAAATATCCTAAATATACAGCCTGTGCTGCTGCCAGAAATAAGTGCAATTAAGAATAGCACTTGTATTTGGTATGTGTATGGGTTAAGTCACTTGGCCTATTTCTTCCACCAAGCTATTTCTCTTCCAGACGTAGAAAACGTCTCTGCCTTTCTTCTCAGTTTTTCTTTAGGAGGAAATAGAGATACTATGCTGTCAGAGAGGTTCACAAGTGGGAACACTTTGCAGTTCTGAAGTAAATTGTGTCTGATGGTGTAGCAGGTGTACCAGGATAGTTTTACTGGGTAAATATTGCTACCTAGCACAGTTCAAGACACGGAATTAGAATGCTGATTTCAAAGAAACAGTGCTTTCTTCTGTGTTAAATGTTTACTGCTTGCTGCTTTATCATTTTTTTCAAGAAGCAACAAAAAAGGGGGTTGTTCCAACTACTGAGCTGCACAGCAATTTCTGCAGCCAGCAAGCTTCCCACATAGTACCTCAGACCTTCAGTTTCATTAGCACTGAATGGTGACACTTCCAAACCTGCTTTGAAAAAAGCCCCGAATCTTCCACAAAAGCCTTTTTTTTTTTTTTTTTTTTTTTTCACTTTCTGATGCTCCACCAAATCATAGAGTGATTGAGGTTGGAAGGGATCTCTGGAGGTGATCTAGTCCAACCTCACTGCTCAAGCACAGCTACCTAGAGCTGGTTGCCCAGGACTATGTCCAGATGGCTTTTGAATATTTTCAGGGTGGGAGACTCCACCACCTCCCTGGGCAACCTGTTCCAGTGCTCAGTCACCCTCCCAGTAAAAAAGTGTTTCCTGATGTTCAGATCAAATCTCCTGTGATTCAGTTTGTGCCCATTGCTTCTGGTTCTGCCACTGGGCACTGTGGAAAAGAGCCTGGCTCTGTATTGTTCACTCCCTCCCTTCAGGTATTTATGGACATTGATGAGATTCCCCATGCACCTTCTCCTCTGCAAGCTAAACAGTTCCAGCCCTCTCAGCCTTTCCTCATATGAGAGGTGCTCCAGTCCTTTAATCATATTGCAGCCCTTGTCTGAACACTTTCCAGTATCTCTTGTACTGAAGAGCCCAGAACTGGACCCAGCACTCCAGGTGTGGCCTCACCAGTGCTGTGCAGAGAGGGAGGATCACCTCCCTCAACCTGCCGGCAACATGCTTCCTAATGCAGCCCAGGATAACATTAGCCTTTTTTGCAAGGGCATGTTGTTGACTCCTGTTCAGCTGGGTGTTCACCAAGACCCTCAGCCTTTTTTTGGAGAGCTGGGTGGCCCTTCCACCTGGGTGGCTACCAGCATGAACTGGTGCACAGGACTGTTCTTCCCTAGGTGCAGGACTTTTCACTGAACTTCATGAGATTTCTGTCATCTCATTTCTCCAGCCTGCTGAGGTCCCTCTGGATGGTGGCATGATGCCCTGGCATATCAGCCACTTCTCCCAGTTTTATGTCATCTGCAAACCTGCTGAAGGTACACTTTGCCCTATTATCCAGATCGTCAATGAAGATGTTAAACAGTGTTGGACCCAGTTCTGACCCCTGGGGCACCCCACTTCTATCCTGCAACCAAAAACAATGCTCAAATATTTCTGCTTTAGTAATAGTGCTCTTCTTTAAAAGTCTATCTAGTGAATTAGGACTAAGGGGAGGGTGATCTTCTAGAAGGAAGATAACAATTTTGATAGATGCCCAGTGTCAATGATAAAATCCTAACTGAACTTTTTCAGATAATATATCTCACCTTGACCCGGTGAGTGTCAGTCAGCATTGAGAAGGATTTTTCATGCATTTTGGAATGAAAAACACTGAAAAAGCCATTGACAAACTATGGAGTAAGGTCAGGACTATGGTTACTATTAACTGACAGGCACTCCACAGTGAGATAAATACTATAGGAATTACAAATACACTCCCTAGGCTTCAAACTGCCAATGTGTGGCTGCCATCTGAACGTATGACAACTAGCAGCACTGTGGGACACCAGAGTTTCTGTATGTTTTAGCATAGATAACAGCTTTGGGTTTAAGCGTTGAAAATACATTTATGGGTGTTCTCTCAGCATGACTAAAACAGGCATGCAATCTGAAGTGAGCTAGAACAAAAATGGAGAAGAGCTGCAAAACTCTTTTTTTTTGTTAACTTACAGAGTGGAACTCCTTAGATATGCTTCATATGTTATCCTTTTTAAGCAGGGCCTTTTACAGATGCTGATGAAAAATTTGAGAAGAAAATTCCTGTCAGGACTTTCTTCACTTTCTGCATGAAAAGGAGGAAAGCACTTGTCCAAGCTGCCTCCAAGTACCTTTTTCTTGTCTTATGCAGATCAGATCTCTCTTCCACAAAAGTGGGAATCACACAATGCGCTCACAAATAGTAGCAGCTAACTCCATGCCTGTAACCCACAAACACGCATAATGGATTGTTGTTTCATTCCCTCTCCCTGTTAAATGGAATTTAGCACTCCTACTTCCACCTATTTATGATCATTATGCCTGCACCTTCCCCTTTGTTTTCCTTCACATCTGCTCCAATTTCAGGAGTCACTATTTTCCCCCCTTCCCTTGTAAAGAATGCAAAGGAGTCTCAGAGAGCAGGTGAAAAATGTGATGAAACACAAGATATATAAAGGGAAGTTAAATACAGACAGAGTTATTGAGGTCAGACTTTTATTACATGAACATGCTTTATTCTGGTCAGAAGCAGAAAGCTCTTGCACACTTAAAACATAAAGACCTTGCCATAATGCCAAATGAAACATGGTTAATGCATGAGGGGTCTGGAGAACATGTCTTATGCGGAGCGGCTGAAGGAATTAGGATTGTTTAGTCTAGAGAAGAGAAGACTAAGGGGAGACCTTACTGCTCTCTACAACTAGCTGAAAGGAGGTTATAGTGAGATGGGAGCTGATCTCTTCTCCCAAGTAACTAGCAATAGGACAAGAGGAAACCAGTTCAAGTTGCACCAGGGGAGGTTTAGGCTGGACATTAGGGAAAAATTTTTCACTGAAAGAGTTATGAAACATCGGAACTGGGTGCCCAGGGAGGTGGTTGAGTCACCATCCCTAGATGTGTTTAAAAGTCGTGTAGGTGTGGTGCTTAGAGACATTGTTTAGTGACAGCCCTGGTAGAGTAGGGTCAATGTTTGGACTGGATGATCTTAAAGGTCTTTTCCAACCTAAACGATTCTATGATTCTATGATTCTATGAGTTTAAGCTCTGGAGCACAAGACATCTGTATCATTGTGTTGGCAGTGTGTGTGCATGGTTTTGGCTCTAGCCAACACAGGCTGGAAATGGCAAAGGCCACAGGTTATTCCCAGTAGAACAAAATCACTCAAAGATCAGTTTCTTTTATGTTCCTTCAATGCTGCCCTACCAGGTTTCTTTTTCTACCTTCATGCCATATCTCAGAGCACTTAAAACGTAACACGCATGTTTTAAACTATGAACGTACTTCACTTATGGGCTGCAAACAAGCTTTTCATTATTGCAGAATTTAAAATGCCTACATGGCAACAGTTATATCTTGGGGCCCCGGTGACACTGTATAGGGCCTGAGAAAAAGGATTGTAAAATGTAGTCAGTCTGTGGCACAATCTGTAGAACGGTCTTTTTTGGTATAATATAGATGCAAAGGAAGGTGTATAAAAGCTACATATAGAATAGCAGTATAAGATGTTTACAGGGAGTAGATAAAGCCCATTCTTCAGGCTCGTTCTAGTCTTCTACTCTGCAACCAACCTCTTAGATCAGCTGAACAGCCTCACACAAGGTGGAAATCACCTTTAAGCAATCCCACTCCTCCCCTCAGTGTTCCTCCCGTGTGGAACAGGAGGCAAGAAGCCAATGACAAGAGGTGAACTTCAGTGTCTCCTCCTCCTCACACACCCCGGGACAGGAGTGTCCACAACAGAATATCAGCAGGACTGGCAGAGCTAGCTGGCATCAGTAATTCTGTTTATGTGGACTCACAGTAGTGAGCAATGGAGGTCTTGTAGGTATTTTGATGAGGTAGTTGTTTCTTTGTGGCTTTGGAGGCAGTTCAAGACTTCTGTTGAATTTGTCAGAAGAAGCTTAAGCTTATATATATAAGGGTCAAACTTTGAGGATGGCATTGAAACATTAAAAGTATTATTCCCTGATCTGTGGTTCAGAATAAAGCTCTGGAATTTGTTTCAGTACTTTATTGCTTTTGTGGTCTTCAGAACTGCTTAGAGATGGTTTCCCGATCTCATCTTTGACCTTTCTTTTAAAAAAGCACATGCATTGATGAACATAGATTGATGAAGATTTCTTTGCATCTCACCTCAGGCCTCTATGGAAATCAAACTATTTGCATTCTTCTTTGGTTTTATTTTAAATTATGTGATCTGAATTACAATTATAGAATACTGTATGTCAATGAAAATCTGTTTACTGTAAATAAAAATGGGAGCAAGAATGTTAACATAAAATGTAAATCTATATAGTTGGCTAATTGTCTTCAAAGGCAATTATATTCAAAGATTAACATAAGGACAGCAGTGGACTTTTCTTTATGAAAAAGAACTCAGTATCAATTCATCTTAAGTAACATTGCCAAATAGTTGAAAATATTCCACCTAAAAATGTCAGATGTTGAAGTGACAAGACTTAGGAAAATGAACTGAGGCATCAATTTATTTTTTACACTTTTCAGATAATAAAATAAGAGAAAGGTTTCTAGAAATAAGAAAAAGTAAATATATAAAGTGTCCTGCATACCTTATTCTAAAATATATCCATTTGTGTGTCTGTGTCGTGTCCAAACTTTTCCCTTGATAGGTGTGATTCATCCCATTAAATTCTAGCCACTGAGAAGACTGGTAGTCTAGCTTCCTGTCTGGTCAGGACTGGCATTTCCAGAGAGAGTTGCATGCTCCATTAGCTCAGATCTTAAGAAAAGACCAATCGCCTGCAATGTTTTCCTCCCATCAAATGTTGAGAAAACCTAGGACAACTTATTTGGACTAAACGCTTCTTGTTGATGACTACAATTAGCTGAGATGAATCCTGTTATTCCTTTTTGTTCCTAAGTTATAACTAGTGATGCTGAAATCCTTGTACAAGTGTGATAGCACATAGATAGAAATGTTGTATCAAAAATATAAAGCATAATGCAGGTACTAGGCTGGCTTATTTTATTTCCCCTCTCCTCTCCCTTCTAGATGAATATTCTTTAGTTTGTACATGGTGGGTTTTACTCTGAATCTTTTTCCTTTAGTATCTTTTAATTTTCTTTTCTCTTGCATCTTTCTTCACACAATTCATATCGTATTCCCTCTCTTCTAGCCAGTTCCAGTCATACCATCTGTTTCTTTCCCATCTATATTCCAGCTCTTCACTATTTTGTATTTGTTTCAGATGTCTTCATATATAATATTGCAGGACTACCGTCAGAACATCTATATACAATGTGACAACTCTACTAGTAGATGATAGAGAGCTACAGCATGGGTACAACACTGGTCTCCAGCCATCCATGCTGTTAAACTGTTAACATAGTTTTGACTTGTGCTAATTAATTTTCTCCCAGACAGCTCCAAACACGCTTCAGGGATGTCATGTTACATATGTATAGAAGAAAATAAAAGTCTTTGGAGACTTAATCCATTTTAATGAATGTATACAGAACATATGCAACACCGGATCTAATTTTAATGATAAATAACAAATAGCGTAACTTGACCAAATACTGATTTTTTTTCACAGGAAAATTAAAAAACAAAGCAAAACCACATATCCCCCTTTAAAGAACACCACAACATGAAAATGAAAGCACTTTTATAGTTTGTTAAAGAACACCACAATGCAAACAGCAAGGCCTTTCTATTACAAGTGAAGCATCTAACCATTTCCAAAAGTAATCTTTACCATGATCTTTTTAAGATGCCTGGCTTTGGTTTTGGGGTTTTTTGTTTGTTTGTCTGTTATCTCTGAAAACACCTACATGCACACACTTCCAAAAATCTCATTCTGAGACAGTTACCAGAAACAGAAAATTTGAACCAGGTGGCTTAGTTTGGAAAATTTAATAAAAACTCAGAAAAGAGATTTTTGATGGGAAGTAATGGATAATGTAATAGCATGTGGTGCTGTCAGGTGTTATACTTGTAAATTCATTACATAGTACTTAATTTTTAGGAAACTTTATAGTAATCCCTTAAACTGTAACTGTCTAGGGAGAAAGAAGGTTGTCAATTTAAAATCTACAATTTAAATAGAGCTATTGCATCAAGTTTAATCATTTATGTTCAGCCTGCATTAATTTCTGCAGTTTGAATGGAGAAAATACTTGTAATGCAAATAAAATAAGTGTGATGACTAGTAATGTGACACTGGGAATTCTCTGAACTGCTGTTGAACTCTGTTGTGGCTCAGAAGTGGTCATTATACTTACTGCACATGGTAGTGTCAGTGAAGTAATAAATATTAAATCTGTCCCTCCAGGGAAGGAGAAGAGGTTTTATTAATATGAGCTAAGTACCTGGGGTTATTCAAGAGTTTTCTTCTTATCAACTTTGAGAAGCAGAATTAAAATTAAAGTTGACATAGCAATACTGAATCAAATTAAGGAAAGCCTTGCTGCTGAAGAAATTTCCGAATACTGGCAAATTAGATTATTTAAGTAACACAACAAATTCATAAGAACAGCTAAAGGACACCTCTTTAAAATTGTACTAACATGGCTAAAGATGAAGTACATAGTGAAGCAGAAAAAAAAAGTCTGCCAGAGTAGGTAAAGGGAATGCAAGCCTTCAAGGATGAAAGAGTAGCTTTATTTGCAACAAAACCTTGCTTTACAATATGAAATGTGTGTTTTCTTAAAAAAAAACACAGCGAACTGATGCAGCTCATAGAAAAAAACCTCACAAGATCTAGTTTCATACCACTTCTTTCAGCTGGAAATTTCTGATTTGCTACCAGAACACAAAGGAATGACTTTAGATTGTGAAACTATCAATGTAATTTAGAAATATTTGCATTTTATTCATCATTATAGTATTAGTTTTTTATTTATCACATACGTTGATTGCACAATAAAGTATATAAACATATTGCAATACATGCTTTTTTCAAATGGTGATCTAATCATTTCATGTAATGTTAAAACACATACCTAAAGAGGGAAGACAAATGGATGAATTTATACACCAAGAATTTAAATATATATTTTTTTTAAATACCTAACGATGATCAGTATTCTTTTTCATTTTGAAATAGAAATGTAGCCTGAGATGCTGCAAGTGTTAACAAAATATTAACTGAATTCCAGATTTGAAGACCTAGTGATACTTTGGTTGTTTTGTTGATCATAGAAAAATGATATAATGTGTGTCTGAGCTTTGTAATTTCCTTGCCATTTGTGTGACAGGCATGTATATTACTGAATAGGTGACCGAGATACTTGTTATATTTTGCACCAACACCCTTGACTTGCAAACGTTAGTAGCCATTTAATTGTACAAGTAAGCACTCAAAATGTAATCTTTTGAGGTTGCCTTCTATTCCTTCCAATTTATTACCCTACTTTATTCTCAGAGGTTCCTGGAACTGAATACTTTGTCAGCTCTGTGCCTTCAGTCTTTTTGTATATTTTTGTCTCTGTCAACCTCTGGTTTCTCGTATTCATTTGAATGCACCAAAAGCTTATTTTCCATTTTATGCATGTTAGAAAACCGAACAGGAGCCAAGCCAAGATTTGTCAAAATACGTTTTTGGACCCTGAGCAAAATGGCAGCCTATCAGAACTGCTCGCCAATGTGTCTGGAAGCTGGAGCTTAAACAAAGCACTAGTTGATAAGAAGAACTTTATTATTATTAAACAGATCTGATAAAATAAATTATACCTACAGTCTGAGTCAAATAATTTCGTTTTTGCTTTCAGATTTTTTACAGGCTTCACTTGAGAAAATATTTCCATTCTCTAATGTTTGTGAAAAACAATCCTCTGCAGTCTTAAGAAGCTCACCTTCAAAACATGTCTAAAAATAGAAAAGAATATGCTCTTCATGTCAAAAAGAAAAAATGTTATGGCAAAATGGTATGCAGGTTTACTACAAATATACTGGCCTCACTTACCATGCAGGTGACCATAACCCAAACTTCATGTGTTTGTATGTTTATCTATATTTATCTTTCACTATATGTATGAATGCATGGCTACACTAGCTCCAGAGGTGGAGAACAGTTCAGTAGTGCAGCAGGAAGGTTACTAGTGGTTTTACACCTTAACATGTATTGTCTGCCTGCAGACAAGACATGCCAATCTCTCCGACTTCTTCACAGCCACCTCAGTGGAGAGCATTTTTACCTTTGTGGTGGGTTATTTAGGCTATTTTTTTTTATGTCTTGGAAAGTCATTTATTCATTCCCAATATATTTTTGTTCTATTGCTTACTGTATGTCTTCAAACTAGCTCGTGAATTTCAGGCACTATGCTTGTCACCAGTGGTGGCAGATTTGTTCAAAGAACGGCTGCAGTCAGCTGCCTGTAATGTATAAGAGAAATATTTTACCACTCAACGTCATGTTTAACCCACATGCCCAAGGAGATTGTCTGACACGTGAAGACTTGACACCAACACTTGAAGAGAGCCAAAGCCCTCCTGAGCATTGGGCATACTTTTTCTTTTTATATTGACAGATTTAGGCAATTTCATAGGACAACATAACTCTTCATCTATAACTGAGATTTCTAAGGGTTTGGGTATTTCAGCAAAGAAACACACTAAAAGGGATGCTGACTTGAATGTATTTGTCTTGATTACAAAATGGGGAAGAGGCAATCCTCCGTCAGAGCAGAAGTGTAGTCTGTTAGAGTCCAGGAAACACATCTACTTTGCTGTTTCTAGTTACACCATTTGCAGAGGAAATTCTTGTAGATCTTTAGCAAAGTATGTATTGTGGGTTCCTCCTCCAAGTGATTCTTGTAGAATAGAAGTACTTTTAATGACAGCAAGAATAAACAAGCACTCAATGGGGAAAAAAAATGCAAAACCAAACACCAAAACCCACAACAGTTTTTTCTTTGTTCAGAGGTATTCTGTATAACTACTTACACAATCCCTCCTTACTTTCTTTCAAGATCCCTAAGAATCTGAAGAATTTATGCTTGAGAGGGACCTTGAAGGACACTTCACTCTCTTCTATGAGAAGAAAATTGGAAGTATACAGATGGAAGTACACTATGGATGCAGCCAGATCAGCTCCCACCCCTCCAAAAAACGCTAACTAAACCCCAGTTTCCCCAACTTTATGTTTGTATATTATGTGCATATGAAATGTATGGTGCACTTCACAGAGTAGTCCCAGGTAAGTAACTTACCTTTAAATTACCTGACTTTCCCTTACCCCCGATATTGTACCAAAGAACCCTAACCAACCAAACAAATGCCAATATTGTGCAGAATGCATTGGTAAAACTGTATGAGTGGATTTATTAATTAATTTGTTTATTAAAGGAATACTGTTTTCTTCCAGGTTCACCCTGCCTGTGATTCTGATCTGACTTATTTTCTCTAAGCTGTGAGACCTTTATGACATACCATGACTCAAAGTATCAGAGTATCACTTGCAAAAAGCAATGTTCACCCCTTGGGTGGATTGATTTTTGGTCTTGGCAGAAAGTCTGATAAAGATTGATTTCAAGACTCTTTTTGGATGTTGGGGGTTACAGGCACGTTAATTCAGAAGGTCAAAGGTATCTAACCTGGTCTTGGTCTCATATTTTTCATTGCATATCACAGTCCTCTATTTTTGTCTTTGTCAAAAGGTTTGCAATTCTTATTTTATTGTCAAAGGAAATGTCATTAATAGAGATGAAGTAGAATAATACTTTTCTTTTCTGTATACGCTCATTATAAATGTCTACAATACACTTGACAGTTGAAGGATGATATATTGATTTCTTCTCTAATTTCAACTGTAAAACTGCAAGGCAGCTGGCTGGCTAAGTATTTTGAGATTCAGGATGGGTTCCCTCTATGAAAGAAATGGATTTTCTTTTTCTCTCTGATGGGACTATTTTCAGGCAAAGTTAATAACATGCTACAGCAATGTTTAAAATTTTTCAACACTACAGTACATCTCTGTCTAAATTAAAATAAACTAGATTAATACAAAACCCCATTGTTTTGTATTCAGGCTTGGATACTACTCACAAAATTGTGTATTAATTTTCTTTACTTTCCTGAGGATAAAAAGACTTTATAGAAAAGTGCATTACAACAGTGTCTTTAAAATAATTATTAGGCTTTACAGAAGAAGTGTGCAACTAATTCCTAACTTCAGAAGAGTGGTTGTAGGATAGGACATTTTAAGCTTTGTTTTGGTTTATAAAAAATTTTGCTATATATATTTTGTCAAAGTCTTGAATTAGGATTCATCATACCTAAATTTAGCCCTAAATATTTATATGTCTAATATAGACTCTCTTTCTAGTCCAAGGAAAGGGGCCTGTACTCTTGACAGTAACTCATCCAGTCTTGGGCATAGGGAAAAAAGCTAAATAGATTGCTAAGTCTGTTGGAGTTAACATGGTTCTTATCATAACCTGTACATAAGCAATAATTTGATAACTGATTACGATATCTGATTGTCTTTGTAGGATGTATTGGCTAGGGAAAAAGATTGAATGTACCCGTGTCTCCCCTGACCCTTAAATTCTGAGATCTTAATGCGTCCATTAAGGAAAAAAAAAAAAAAAAAAAGAATTCCATCTACTACAAAACCAACGGCTGTAATTCAGGGCCAAGGACTTGGAACGGACTGCCCGGGGAAGTGGTTGAGTCACTGTCTCCACAGGTATTTAAAAGACATGTAGGTATGATGCTTAGGGACATGGTTTAGTGGTGGACTTGGCAGTGTTTAGTTAACAGTTGGAATCAATGATCTTAAAGGTCTTTTCCAACCTATGAAGAAAACAGCAGTCTTGATTAAGTAAAATCCAAACCGTAACAGTTGAAAACATCTACTGAAAATTAGTCTTGATTGTGCTAATCTAGGCTGGATTCAAACTCATTTCCAGCAGAGCAGGAAATAATATGTTGACTTTATAATTCTAGTTTCTGAGAAGCATTGATAATTCCCACAATAAAAATAATTCTTTTGCAAAAACACTAGTCTCTATCAGTTAATGTGTTGAAAAGGTATCAGGAGATGATCATAGATGTGCAGAAATCTTTACAAATATGGTACTGATTATTTGTTTTTTATAGGAGAGTTTAAAAGATATAAGTCAGCATCTTTATTAAAGATGTCATACGCATTTATAAGCTTAGCACCTCTTGCTTCCATTTAGAATGTTACCAGATATTGAACCAACATTTATTTGGTGCTTGTGCTTATACATATGCATAAATTTGTTGACAACAGGTTGGCATAAGTCAGCATTTCCTAGACCTTTACATTCATATGCAATTATCATGTCCTCACCCTTATTTCAGCCAATCTCACTCTAAGAATAACCCAGAATATATTGTCTATATTTCAAAGAAAGCAACAATCCTCTTAGACACATATAAATATGTGGCTTCAGTTGCAAGAACAAATGTGTCTCAGATATATTTTTTCCAAATAATATGATACCAAGAAACTCTGTTGGAGCTACATTATCAGTATGACTGCAAAGGTCTTCCTGTTAGCTATATTTCAGAGGTAAGTTTGCAATAATCCTAAAATTTGCCTCTGTGTTCTGTGTTAGAATTTGAAACTAGTATTGTTACAGTGAACAGAAAGCAGACATTTACTCTACCAACTACTGCTAATTAAACAAAAAATCAAATTAATACATTTTTATCTGATGAAGACTGCTGTCCTGAAAAAAATACTGGCTGTATTAGATTCTGTTTCCCTCAAAAGAGTCCAGGACCCGTATCATCCTTGGATAACAGTTTTTCATCTGTGGCAAGCCTGCCATTTTGTAATTCTCATGTTGAAGTTGTTTTCAGCGTGAACGTTTTCTCATCCATCTGGTCAGTGTTGTCCCATGTGTCATTTCCTCCTCTCCAGCGGCCTTGTAGCGGAGAGTGAGAAGGAAGATATGATCTCATTAGCCTGAAAGACTCCATAATGTCTTTTTTCTTCTGATCTGTGTTCTATTCAAATTAGGTTTTTTTTTCTGTTGAGGTCCCTACCAAACACTGGGCTCAATTTTAACGTTCTGCTCAGTATCTCCCCTTTCATTTTCCAGGTGAATACAATGCATACAGGCAAGTTGCAAGCTGGAAATGGAGCTCAATTGTCAACTTAAATTATTTGCACATCACTCCCCTGACGTTACCATATATCTTTGTGCTTGTGTGTTTCACTTTCCTCTTCCTGTCTTTTCATATGGATATTTACAGATGATTCTTAAAAGAACCTTAAAATACTTCATAAAGTAAAACTTGAATTAGAAAATAAAATATAAAAAACTTGTTTTGATCACCAAAAAAAAAAAAAAGGCACTGACTATGAACCAGAGAATTTTAAACCCTTCATTTAGATACTGCAGTTTTATCCTAGAAACAAAAGGTTACTGTAAGTCGTTCTCAGCACTGGAATTGGCGGTCTTAAAGCAGACCTCTTACACTCTTGACAACATGTAATAAAAAACATCAAACAGTACTGTAACCACACAGCAACAGATCACTTTTAAAACCTTGCAAAACAACTGAAAATAAAAAGAGACTTTGAAAATCTTTTTCTTTTGAAAGTTACTTTTTTTCCAGCCGAAAGTTATGTGTAACAGCTTCTGAGTGTGTGTGTCAGATATCACAGACTTCTCAAAAGCAATATGACTGCAGCAAAATATGATGTGGTTTATTTCTAGTTGATATTTGACATGTTTGTGACCCAAGAAAAGGCCTTCATTCTCCTGGTGCTCACCTGGTATTCCTGCTTTCTCCATACTTCTGACTCTGTCAGAGAGCTTAATGTAAACTCTCCTCTCACTTTGAGCAAATTCATACCATTGGGCTAGAGGGAACCTTACACCGTGAAGGGTGTTATGGGTGGCTGCCAAACTCTCCAGACCCCTGGTCCTGGGAATTCCTCCTGCCTGGATACCGGAGCCTGTCTGGGTGTGCTTGTTGTCCTGGCTGATGCTTCTATTTTGACGTTTAGCCTGTAGCAAGGCTGAGTTTGTACCCCAGGCAGACAGACAAACACACACACTGCCAGAAGTCACATAAAACATATGTAGAGATAGCCAACTCACCTTACTCTCCAAGTGGTCACGACTGGGGTTCACTAGTGACAACACACATGCCCACACTATCTAAATTCAGAAGCACATGCATATTGATAGATCACTTCAATATCTGCACAGCTCCTCAGCCTGTCTAATATCCATGCCTGGATCCTGGCCCCCTTACCCAATATGCAGCTCTTCTGCTCACGGCTTTATATTTGCTTATGAATTGCACATATGCACATACACTCACAGCCGATTAAATTCACTGGGGAAGCGTAAACGCACCCCAGTCCCCACATTGCTAGCATGTAGAACTATGAGCCCGGTATCTTGCAGCACCTTTCCCAGTAGCTGGTACTCAGACCTTGGAGCACTCAGGTAAGATACAGAGTAAGATCACACGGAACAAAACACTTACGGATTTCATGAATGGGCAGCATAGACTGCAGTGATCAGGCACAAGGCACGGCTACAACGGTGGTGATCTGCAACACCCTTACATGCAATTGCCCCTTTATTTCTCCTCTTTTTCCAACATTTTTTCCTCCTTCATTGACCATGATCCTCCCATTCCCTGTCTTTTGCTTTCCTCAAGCCCCCTCAAATATCCCATGATACTCATGTTTATCATGTTTCCCCATTCTTATCAGTTACAAAGCTCAGGTTGACCTCCTTGAAGCCTGTTCCTGAGTGGTTCTTCTAATGCCACATCAGTCTGTGGCTGAAGAGATCTAGTTTTACTTACTATCTCTGTTATCACCTGTTTCTTAATAGTTGAGTTTCTGTGTTTAATTTATCACCTTCCTTCTTATTTGTTGTCTCTTTCTGGCACTTAGCCAGATAGCTTTATGAATCAGATGGTACCACATTCCAGTTACCTGTACAAAGACTACTGCTAAAAACAGGTTACTAGTGAATCTTGGACACATTTGGACACAACTGAGGATCCGTACTAAGAATAATGGTCAGAGCATCAAAATTTTTCTCCAAACAAACTTTATTTCTAGGGTTTTTTTGCCTAAGGCTCACTTGTTGCAGCAGAACAGGAAAGAAAATCTCCATTTGAGAAACAGAAAGAAATGTAAGAGAAAGGAAGTGAAAAACTGAATGTAGGAGACAAGTAATAACAATGAAATTAAAGTGGTACCTTTCAATTAGTTTAAAAATAAAACAAAACAAACACAGAAAACCCTACAAAACAAAGAAAGAAACAAAAAACCCCACACAACATTCAAAATCCTGAAATGAATGGCAGTCTTATACTGAGTTCACAATAAATAGGATTAGGAATAATTCAACAAAGCCAGTGGATGAAAATTGATGTATAACTTGATTATCTAGCATCTGGCTTTAAATGAAAATAGAGCAGTAAGAGATCAAACAAACAAAGAAAAAAAATTTGCTTAAGTTCAATTCTAGCACAAGAGTCTGGATATCTTTAAGATGTTATTTCCCATATTTTTCAATGACATGGTGCTGAGTTTAAAAAAATGCACTCATACATCCTGTGTAAGCATCCAAGTGCCTGCAAAGATTCATACTTTTACTACTGATATTTTTTGCAAGATAAGGAATTTTCCCACTCAAAACCAGATGCAGCTATGAGAGAAGCAAGTGATCTCTACAATTACCTTCCTGTTACGTGATCCAGGATATATTTGTTACACTGTGTAGTGCAAATGAGGGTATTATAAACCCCTTCTCCAATGATCAATATATTTCTGTTCTTACCAGTCATACATTCTATTATATTTTTAAATTATAAAGTTAAAAGGAATATTGTTATCATCCAGACTGGCTTCTTTTATGACAGAATTTCCAGGCATTAATTCTTAGATGAAGTGGATTGTGTCCATTTGCAAAAAAATGACAGAGAAAAAAAAAAATTAAAAAAAATGATGCAGTAATCATTCTAGCTTATAAACAATTTAAGTGGTCGCTTACTTTCAGTTGAACCTTAGATTTAAAATAGAAACTACAATTAGAATTTTTTGCCATTGGAACCTAGCATGCCTTTTCCTGATAGATAGGAAAGCTCACTTTGCTAGAAGAATAACACAGCTATGTGAAAAGAGAAATTACTATGGATACATAATACATCCTCTTGTATTGTACACCCAATCCCAAATTTCCCGCCTGAAAAAGTGAGCTACCCTGTGAAAAGTGCATTTTTAAGAATCCTGTCAGAGTCCATCTACAAACCTAGTAATTGAAGTAGTTGGGGTTGCACAGATGTAATCAACTAGAAGTTTTTGCAGCTAAACCAGGAAACAATTAAGCTGATGGACACCAGGAGACAAAAATCAAATCCAGCACACATAAAGTCTGTTAGCACAGCAGGGCTGAAAAAAGTTTTAAAAATTCATTCTTGTCACTAAGCAGATAAGAGCTGAAGAGTAGATGTCACTCTATGTCACTCTAACCAGTATCGCAACACTGATTTCCCAAGGAGATTCTAATGAAACTGAAACTCCAGGAAAAACTATTTCAGATATGAAAAAGATTAATAAAAAGAATGCATTTTAATCACTATTTAGTCATCTTGTAAGATTAGATATTCAAAGTCAAAAAAAATCCCCTTCTAGCTATACTGTTATCTGTGACAATATTTCCTCAGATGCTGTGTTCCTGTTTTAATAGTTTACATAACAATATATTTGGTTTTATCAGTATAATTTTAACGGGTTGTAAACTGTGCCTTTTGCTTTTCTGGCTGTTTTCACATTATCTAGCTAACAGTTTTGATCAGAATGGCCCAAGTATTTAGGTGGTCGTGATCATGATTATTTTTTCCTTTCTTTCTATTGTTAATCCCAAATTCAGTGGCTTTTTGGGACAAAGCATAGTGGGATCTGATGTTGGTATAATGCCTGAATGCTTAGCAGCACAAAAAACCAGTCCAAACTGAGGTACCAAATGTACCAATTCACAATAACAAAAGTAAGCCTTTAATACTCTCATTAAGTCTTAGTCCGTACCATCCAGCACTTTTGTGTGTGTTTTGAATGGCTCACCAGAAGTCTAAAATACTCATATTTGTGGTATTAAAACCATACTGCAAAAGGATTTAAAATAGTTTGAACTGGAAATGTTTCTAAGCTGCCAGAAAGAGTAACAGATGTCTGTCCTTATGAACTATTTTACTAACCTGTTTTCACTTATTTTCCTACTTAATTTTAAAGAAGTATACAAATTCTTAGGACTCTTATTTTTTCATTTTGCAGATGTTCTTCTCCCAAAGATGAATGTCCTCCTTTTCACCTTTTCGTGTATGTGAGCCTGATCAGGCCTAGGAAAAATATTTATACTCAAACTTTTCATTTACATTTAAATTAAATTATTAAAACATGGACAAACTCATTATTGGCCTCGAAAGCAAGAAAGAAACATTTTTTAGGCTCTGCAAAATCAAACGTTAAAATAATAAAACATTACTTAAAAGAGCAAGAAAAGAGTTTTCACAGCAACCTATTTAGTTCAGTAGTTGTAGAAAAGAACAGAGACATGGTTGAGATAAAATAAACAAAAATTGCATGATTAGGTGAGCCTGCTAGACGAAATGTTTCTCTATTTTATTAGTGAGGACAGAAAGACCATAATAATTTTATTTAAAATGTGGAGAGATAACATTAAAGGTTCTGAGATAGCCCTTCCTCAGAACTGGTTTAATTTCTGCTGTCCTTAATGACATTTTGAAAATACAGAAGTTCTTTAATATCTTTCACCTGTAAATCTGTGATGAGTAGGAGGAATGTGATATTTTCACCTTTAGCCAACTGATGAAACAGGATTTTATGAGCCAGAAAGATCTACAGGGGTTTTAATATTAGAATTTAATCTGTTTTACAGGAAAAAAAAGAAAGCAGCCTCCATTGACAGGATTTTGGGAATAGTTTCAGATGCATAAGTTATATTTAAGACTGGGAATTCTCTATTTACACTTTAGACTATACATTGCATTTTAAATGTGGGCACAATTACCTGCTTTTACCTGTATATTGAAGTAGAGTCCATAGGCACACTGGTAAAATTCTTGTACCTAGTACTTAATCAAATTTGAGAGCCCTTGCTTAATTCAAATAGAATGCCAATGAACAAAGAGATGACAATTCTTTCACACATCAGTTTTCAAATCTGTCCTTTATAGGATAATAGCAATGTCTGCCTGATAAAGCAGATAATTTTTTGTAAAAGAAAGGGTCTTTCACTGACTATTAATGAAGAAGAGAGAAAAGATATGGTATCAGGAGCAGAAAGCTTGCTAGTGAAATAGCAAAGGCTCCGAGTTTAGAGACGAAAATCCTAGACCTCCAGATTGGGACCATGAACATAACAAGAGATTGATATGGAGTCAAGGTTTGTTTGAACTAGGGAAAACAAGCTGAAATATGCACAGATGTTTTCTTCAACTGCCATGTGCTCCTGAGGATTGATGTTGTCCATAGAACTGATGCTTTGAGGAAGAGTCCATTTAATCTAATGATGAGCTGTAAAAAGCCTTGAGGTTTTAGAGTAACTAAGACGTGAGGACACTTTATTTTTTGGTGAACATTGTTACCCTAAAGCAAGTATGGCTTAGTGTCTGATGCACTGCCACCTACTTTTGTCACATAAACTTTGCAACCATGTGTCCTGGTGTCACTGAACCCATGAAAAACAGCCAAGCAAATGCTAAGGGTCTTCAGTTCTACAAATATCTGGATGTCAGATGCTTTATAACTTTGTGGTACAAGCAGTGATCTTATTAAATTTTCCACTGAGCATTTAATCTTGCTTTTTTTGAGATTAATTAAAAATCTCATTAATTTCCAAGAAAGCCTATTTAGTACTGAAATTATTTTGTGTAACTTGTATTTTTATGTCACCTCTCCACACTTTCTTTAAAGTAATCTTAAAATTTTGTTAAGTGCTTAAAACCACAAATCATCTTGAATCCTTATAATCTTTCATCACGTGTATACCTATAATTACTTTTCAGTATAGATATTTTGTCTCAGGTCTTTTTGCAGAGGTTTACTCTGTTTTCCTTAAAGTGTTATGCTAAAAATTCCTCATTTCTACTTCCATTTTTTGATACTTAGTTATAATTTGAAGGTAGTTAAGAAGATGATATAAAATTCTTTTAGCTTAACTCACTCTTTATCAGTTTTATTACTTATTCTTTATCAAACTCACTCTTGTCAAGCTGTCTCTCAGCTTGCTTTGTATATCCTGAAGGATTAATGTTTATCACATTCTGCCTATGAGGCCTACTTGGTATTTAGCAATAAAAGGTTCCATTGTCAGTTGCTTATAGCTTTTCCAATAATTTAACTCTCTAGCTTGATATTCTTTATGGTTGTCTCAAAATTAATATCTTTAGGAAAAAAGAAATTGATTTCTTCCCAAGTAGGTCTATCTGTCATGCCAATCATGTGGAAAAAAATAACATTTGCTGATAAACAATATATCATAATTCACAGGGAGAAGAGGAAGATTCATTTATATATTGTTACACTCTATAGGAAAGTCAATCAGTGCCAAAAGCATTTAAGAACTGTAAAAATATAATTAAAGTTATCAGTCTTGAAGCACATCTACAAAATTATAGCCGCAGCCACAGAAATCCCAGAGAAGAAGAATGAGCACAAGCAGTCTTCACTGAGAAGTTTGAGGTGGTATATGCAACCTTTTATTTTCATGTGGTATGTTTCTGTAAATGTACATGTTTGTGTGTCTGGAATATCAATATCAGGAAATGTACTACTTCGAAGCTGGTCAAATGAGAATGCATTTCTAATGAAAGACAATTTGAATGCACTTTACCCTGCAAGATGTATCTTCCTCCTTTGCCTGTCATGGGCTGAGACAGTAATGGGACTCTATGTTGTAACAGTTGGCACTGAGTATAGCTAAGCAGTATGGCTAAGCAAAGCTTGGAAAAAAAATCTGATCCAGTTTTAGTGTTGCTGCTCTGGGTACTGACCATAGTTTAGCCAGAACAGTGAAGACTGATGAGCTTTCCTGAGGCATTTCTGCAACTATTGTGTGAACAAACATTGAGATTTGAATTTTTACTACCCTTTTAATGTTCCTGGTATTGTTTGTTTGGCATCATGTTCTTTTTCTGTTGTTGTTCTCTTGGTATCTTGATCATTTCTTCTAGAAAATATCAGCTATTTATTTTATTCATACACACAATATCAGTCAAAATCATTTATTACAGATGATGCTAAGGTGATATGATGTGTGCACACCCAAATAAGCCTCCTCCATCCTTAATTCAGCCAAGTATAAATGCTTGCTAGAGTACAGTTCTGGGTTTTTTTATCAATTTAGGCTCTGTGTAGATAGTGATCAATGGTGCTGCTCTTTGTCTAACAGAATTTGAATCGCCACTTAGGATGTTCTATATGAGAAAAGGCTGAAATAGGAAAAAGCTGATAAAAGAACAGGGAAACGAGGTTTGTAAATTAGTTCTGCTAGCAAACTAGATACTTCAGGAGAATAAGAAATATAAGGAAGCATAAATGTTAGCATGAATTTTAAGAAGGTGAAATATTTGTTAATTGCAAGTTTTTAGAGTTACAGAAGGTTCTCCAGAAATAGTATGGGTCATCCAGAATTAGTATTTTTATTGAGACAATACCTCTACGGGCTTTATGTGGCAAGATTTGAGTAGTGGGGGGTGCAAAGGTGACTTCTGTGAGAAAATGTCAAAAGCTGTATCCATGTTAGACAGAGCAAGTTCGAGCCAGCTATAAGACAGACCTGCTGCTAGTGAAAGCTGAGCCAGTCAGTGACATTGGTAATGTCTCTGTAAAAACATATTTAAGAAAGGGTTGAATAGCTGCACAACAGCAGCTGAGAGAGAGAAGTGAGAATACGTGAGAGAAACAACTCTGCAGACACCAAGGTCGGTGAAGAAGGAGAGGGAGGAAGTGCTCCAGGGACTGAAGCAGAGATTCCCCTGCAGCCCATGGTGAAGACACAGGTTGCCTCACTGCAGCCCATGGAGGACCCCATACTGGAGCAGGTAGATGTACCCTGAAGGAAGCTGTGACCTCATAGAAAACCCACATGGGAGCAAGCTCCTGGCAGGACTTGTAGCCCTGTGGAGAGGAACCCATGCTGGAGTAGGTCTGCTGACAGGACTTGTGACCCTGTGGGGGACCCATGCTGGAGTAGTCTGCTCCTGAAGGATCGGACCCCATGGAAAGGACCCATGCTGGAGCAGTTTGTGAAGAACTGCAGCCCATGGGAAGGACCTATGCTGGAGAAGGTCATGAAGGACTGTCTCCCACAGGTGGGACCCCACACTGAAGTAGTGGAAGGACATGAGGAGGAAGGAGCAGCAAAGAAAACACATTATGAACTGACTGCAACCCCTGTTCCCTGTCGCCTTGTGCTGCTCAGGGCAAAGGAGTGGAGAAGTCAAGAGTGAAGTTGAGCCTGGGAAGACGGGAGGTGTGGGGGAAGGTGCTCTTTAGATTTGTTCTTATTTCTCATTATCTTCTTGTGTTTGGTCATAAATTAAGTTAATTTCCCCAAGTTGAGTTTGTTTCACTTGTGATGGTAATTGCTGAGTGATCTCCCTGTCCTTATCTTGACCCATGAACTTTTCAGCGTACTTTTCTTCCCTGTCCTGTTGAGGAAGGGTAGTGATAGAACAGCTTGGTGGACATCTGGCAGCCAACAAAGGTCAATCCACTATACTATCTCTCTGCATCTTCTTTCCTATACTGAAAATTAAAGAAGTTCTTTTCCTCTCATCTGACACTCCTCAATCCCATGTAAAGGGACACATAAAACAGAATAAAAGTGTGAAGTGTTGTCTTAGTATTTTTAGTTTGTTTCTTTAGAAGCAAGAATCAGATGTTTTACAAAATCAAATGCTTCCTTCTTGGACACATTTCTCATCTGTTGTATTTTCAGTTGGTGGGAAGATCACACCTGATTCCTAGAGGCTGTAATTTCCTTTCCCTTGCTTTTTTCGGTTTCAGAACTTAATTGCCTACAGAAGTCAAGGTGGGGTGGGGGGGACAGGACATGGGGCAACGGGAATAAGGTTGGGAAAAAAGGCAAAAAGAAGAAAAAGAAACTTGACCTCATTTAAATATTATCTTAAGAAGTCAATACCAGGAAAAATACTGTCAGTGCAGGTTTAGGATTCTGAAGTTAACAAATGCCAGAATTAAGATCACTATTCATCTTCAGCTCAATTCCATTGTTTTCATAAGTTTTGAAAGAATCTTTAATAACCTGGACATATTTCAATAAGTCCATTTTCTCATCTGGCCAAATAGGACAGTCACTTATGAGCCAGAAGTTGGCCACACATAACAGCTCACAGGACAACCATTTGTCAGGGACCTGAGGGCCCTTCCAGACCTTACTGGCCCTGACCAGCTCCCTGGAGCTTTTATTTTTCTTTAATGATAGGATAGGAAACCCAAAAATTAGCAAGCATAAGCTGTAGAGTAAGCTGGGCTGTGCCCAGCCCTGCTTCCTGATGTCCCAACTGATCCTCCTATTTGGACCCTGGACCTATGTTATGGGTGTCGCATTAAAAGGAATGCAGTTTCAATATTTGTCTGTCAGAGTCCCAGGACTTTCACTGATTTGTCTATCAGAGTCCCCGCAAAGGACTTTCACTGAGTCAGATTCAAAAAAATCGAAAATTAGTTATTTTATTGAGAGCGACAGAGCAGATTCGAGATTGCCGTTAAAAAATTCAATTACTACAACAGCGCTATTAATTAAGGTTAATATTGCTAGCACATATAATGATAATAATACAACAATCCGGGGGTAACATTCACCAGAGGGTGAAAGGCGCAGCGCTTACCCAGAAGGTGTCCCTGCCTGGGGTGGAGGAAGAAAACACAGCCCATCGGCTGGTCCGTCAGGTATTGAGATTCTTCTCTCCCAATTTAACAGTCATTTTCTCCGTCTTTTTATCCCCAAAATTACAAGGTTTCCCTCCCCTAGGTGACATATAGTATGATTTGGGTGGAGAGACGAGTGCTATAGTCATATATGTTTAGCATGATCTCTATAATCTTCATTAGCATATGCAGGGGTGTCAACTTTGATATGCATTTCACAAGTCATGAGGCAGAGGTCAGTCATCGGGCACGCTAGCCTTTCGAAGAAACAAAGAACTACACAAGTTCCTGTTATCTTGTCTTCACTGGCAAAAAGCAGGGGTGTCCTGCCTCCGCAGGGCCCCCTCCTTATCTGCATCCCGTGCTAGCCAGGCGAGTCTCCACTCCCTTGGCTTGCACAAGAGATAGCAAGGCCAGTCTTAATTGTTCTTTGAGCACAGAGATTTTACCTCATTATCTAAATTCCACAATGGGTCACACTGTCTCCAGCCTCTGGACCTGTATTCTGCTGTTTCTGACTGGATGGACCCAAGACATGACTCATTTCCTTACCTTCTGTGGGACTGTAGGTAGGACTTGCTGCTGTCACCAACCTGGTCCTGCTCAGATCCTGACAAACTGTGCCAGGTCACTGCCCTGCCTATCTCTCTCAGCTCCTGTCTCATCTCCCTCATGGACCAGATCTGTGCCCTTGCTGCTCCCTTTAAATGAAGGTCATTCCAACATTTTTTTTGTATCCACTGTTTTATGCGTAGCCAATATGCCTTATTTGAGACATCATATTCAAATCATGCTTGTAATATAGAATTATAAAGCCCATCCTTAGAAATATCAGTATAACACTTTAGTTACTCATGCATGTGACCATATATATTTGCATGTCACTGTTACAAATTGAGAAGATAACTTCCTCTCATGAGGATGGGAAGATAAAGCCTTAAGAAGGCCTTGGAAAGGTTTTTCTTTGTATGAAGATGAGCAATTAAAATTAAAATGTTTTAATTTCAACTTTAAAAAAAAAAGTTGTCTCTGGGTCTCCAATATGAAATAATTTTTCTAAACACTTTCATAGTTTCAAACTATGCCTTCTTTTAATTTGAAACTGTGAATGCTTCACGTGTCGGTCTATCAGACCATTGATTCCTAGCCTATGTACCCAAAAAGGAGACTAAAATGTACTAAAATCTCAATTTACTACAGAACAAATAATGGCAGTCTTGCTTCTTCACACTGTTTCCCAATGTATTCTTGCAAGGCTTACTTAATTCTGCCTGTGCCTTCTAGGCTGAAGTAATGAAATTTTGGGCTGCCAAACTTCCTACCTCAGTGAAATACATGGAGCAAATAATTGGTAATACTCCTTTAAGATCTATCCTGTGTTTATGCATTGGTGGAAAAAATATAAAACTAAAATCTTCAGCAGCTCCATCATGTGGCTGCATCACACAATGTTAAACATCATTAAACATTGTTAAACAAAGTTAAAAAGGGTGAACATTCAGAACCACAAGACCCAAGAAAGATTTTATAGTGGTGTCCCAAAACATTTAACAAAAGCAAATTTAACTTTCAATAAAAGCAAAGCCGCATCTCTGTTCACATAAAGAGCAACTCCACCACCTCGCTTGGCTGGCCTGTCCTTCCTAAAGAGGACATAGCCATCCATGACAGCATTCCAGTCATGTGAGCTATCCCTCCATGTCTCAGTAATTACAATGAGATCACAGCCCTACGACCACACTCAGATCTCCAGTTCTTCCTGTTTGCTCCCCATGCTGCGTGCATTGGTGTATAAGCATTTCAGAGAGGCAGATGAACGTGTAGTTCTTGCCCTTGAGGGGTGGTAGACCTTCTGGTTCTCAAAAATACTAGCACGCTGCCCCACAAGTGCTGGGCTACTGCACCCGGGTGCCTCTCTAGCAAGCCCAGTTACATCCCTGTCCATCTGCTCTTCATTTATTTCCACCCATTCTCTTGGGAAATGCATGTCCAACCTCACCATGGTTTTTTCCTCTTCTTCCCTTCCTACAATGAATACTTGGAAGCGGAAGTCCCCCTCCTCCAAGTAGGTGGGAAAAACCAATTCTTTCTCTAAAGTGGTTTTGACCATCAGACTGTCCCAGCCATGCTCCCAAATTTCCCAAGTTTTCCTGCATCAGTTGCTATTCAAATGGCAGTACACTGGGAAATAAAAGAGGTTTCATTTTCACTGACTAGAACTATCCAGTACAAGCCTTCTTGAATGAAAGTAGAAACGCACAAGGTTATGATTTCAAGGTGAAAACAGCTCAAACACTGAACTGCATAAGCCAAACTCATCCCTATAATAATCCCAATTAAAGCAGAGCTCAGTTCAGCTTCATATATGCAGTTTCTGGTCCATACAAAATGTGATGATCTTTAGTAATGCATTTCAGATGAATACTGGTTTTAGTAATGCATTTCAGGTGAAGACTGTCTACAGATTTTTAAGAGGTGTATGTTCATAGAAATAGTCTTCTTCTCACAATTTTCACTACTCATGTTTAGTGTAAACTGTTCGCTCATTCTGCAAAACGGTAGTTAAAATGAGATATCTTAGAAATAGGATATCAATTTTTTCATGCTATCTTCACAGCTCATGCACACAGAAAAAGAAACAGATGATGAGCTGGTTACTAAATAAACAATTCAAAAATAAATGTTACTGCTTCCAGTCCTTTTACTTACAACATTTGCTTCCAGCATGCTGCTTTCAGCTTTGCAGTGAAAAATATGCAGGATATTGTTTGGAACAGATTATATGTAGTTTCATGTGATTCAGTCTGTCTTCTTGTGTGCTGCATATACTCATAGTCTTTATAATTCATGTAGAACACAGTCTGTCATTAATCTTACATCACAAGATAAGAAGCAGACACATTAGGAATGCTTGATGAGTAAGATGCCTTAGAAGGAAAGTCTAATAGATGTGATAACATGCATACAAAATCATTTGCAAGGCAAAATTATATAAGATACAGCAGTGATGAAATAGCAAGTTAAGAAAAGATGAGTAACGTTAGTATGGAATGATTAATGAAGCACTATTCTGTAAGATCATGGCAATAGTATAACATTGTTACATGAGGAATCAAATAAAATCTTTGAGGTAGGAAAGGAAAGGAACTTGACAATATCATTGGATTGTCAACATGGACATTAAGCATAAAAATAATTATCTGTAATGTAAGTATGTTAAATAGATAATTAGCAGCTACTAACCAAACTAGAGAGATCTTTGTAGATCTAGATGCTTATCCTCATAAAGAAATAGATTTTTTTCCTATTTTCTAGAGAGACACTGACTGGACTTTATTCATTCTAGAGTATGATGAACTGATTTTATTGCCTGAGTTACTTTCTCCAGCAGTGGAATGGGGAAGATAAAGTTTTCAAAATGCAAGAGGAAGAACATTTCTCTTTATTCAGAATCAGACAAAGCTGGCTGAACATTCAACATTCCTTCCATCAGTTACTGAACTACTTTCAAGCAAGTTCCAGTTTCTAAATGTGAACCCCTGCAATTCTTAAATGTATGTCAGACAGACCTATAGAAAAACGGGTGGACTTTTAGAAAAATAGTAAGGCCTTGGTTACCCAGACCAAAGCAGTTTCGGATCAGACATTCCATAGAATCCCATCATCAAATGAAAAAAACTGTGACTCATCTATCATGATGTCAGATTGTGTTGCTGAGTTAGAATTGTAGTCAGCATAAAAGTTAGCTTTGCTGATTGTCCTCGTGATACTCTTACTAAGTTACTACTTCGTTGTAAGGAATGGGATACAAAAGGCAGCAAGGGATTTTAAGGCATGGAATATCTATCGTGAACCTAAATCAAAGTAAAAAATCCATATAACATGAAGACACTCTTCTAAATTAGAGGCCACAGATGGAAGCACTCATAATTGATTGCCTGTCAGAGTTGAAATGAAGATACAGTTTAATTATATCCTTATAGCAAATATGAGGACAGGAAATGTTATAAAAATTTATAATTCTGAAGAAAAGGTTGCTATCCCAAAACGCACAAAAAAAATGGGAGCACTTATCATAGAATCATAGAATTGTTTAGGTTGGAAAATACCTTTAAGATGATCCAGTCCAACCATTGACCCTACTCTACCAGGTCTGCCACTAAACCATGTCTCTAAGCACCACATCCACACGACTTTTAAACACATCCAGGGATGGTGACTCAACCACCTCCCTGCGCAGCCTGTTCCAATGTTTCATAACTCTTTCAGCGAAAAATTTTTCCTAATGTCTAGCCTACACCTCCCCTGGTGCAACTGGAACCAGTTTCCTCTTGTCCTATCGCTAGTTACTTGGGAGAAGAGATCAGCTCCCATCTCACTACAACCTCCTTTCAGGTAGTTGTAGAGAGCAAGAAGGTCTCTCCTCAGCCTTCTCTTCTCCAGACTAAACAATCCTAATTCCTTCAGCCGCTCCTCATAAGACATGTTCTCCAGACCCCTCACCAGCTTTGTTGCCCCTCTGTGGACACGCTCCAGCACCTCAATGTCCCTCCTAGACTGAGGTGCCCAAAACTGAACACAGGACTCAAGCTGCGGCCTCACCAGTGCTGAGTACAGGGGCACCATCACTTCCCTCCTCCTGCTGGCCACAATATTCTTGATACAGGCCAAGATGCCGTTGGTCTTCTTGGCTACCTGGGCGCACTGCTGGCACACTGATGTCCATGCTAGAGAGGATCATTTCACTTCAGCTATGCAGGTAGCCATAAAGGAACGCTATGTAGCCAGGTTGCAAGGTAATTTTCAGGCTAGCAATTTCACGGTGTGCTAACTGCCTCTGATCAAGGGGTGCCAACAGAGCTGAGTATTTACCTTTCGGTAGGCACTAGGAATTTCTAGGGTCAAAATAGACCAGATCTTACAGCAATTTTAAAGACAAATGTTACCTGGTCAAGATTGAACAAATAACTCTTGATTACAAATATACTTTTTTTTTTTTTAACAAATTTGAATAATCGTAATTAACCCCTCATTGCTTTTAATGTCACTGATATCTCCTTCACTATGGATAAGTGTCTATATTTCAAGTAAAGTAGCTGAACAGCTTGAGGTAGATTAAATTCATAGGTTTTTGGTTTTTTCCTCCAAGACAAACATAGCTTTTAAATACAGAGAGCAAAATAAATGCAGTGGCTTCTAGGAGTTTGTTTCAGTGTTTTCTGTCTTGTTTTGGAAATGTTTTCACCCCACTTTGACAGTAGTCCTGTAAGATTCTGCGAATTTGGGAGTCAAATAAAAAAATCCATTGAAGTCAACAGAGGAACTCTTGGCAATACTTCCATTACCACGTGAAGAGAAGATCTGAAGACTGGGAAGGCTGAGGGCCAGGATCTTCCTCGCATTTTCTGTGCACAGCATTGATTGCAGCATAACTCGGGCTTTGTGGGCGAAGTGAATGCTGGAGCCCAGAAACATGGTGTTGATGATGTCTGAGTATTTCTTTGGTAAGCCCATATCAGAAAACAACAGTACACAGAGTTTCCAAGTACAGGGTTTGTGCTGATGCAGATAATCTTCCCACTCTTCTGTAAAGGAGTGCGGTCCTGTTCAAGCTGTCTGATGGAAAGGCTGTTGGCTAACACTAATCATGATCAGTCATAGGGTGGGAGGAATTTTTTGTTTGCCTAAGCCAAAACACAGCCATTTTTGGTCAGGTTATTCATTGATATGGAAAATCACATACCAGTCTTTAGACCTGTCTGAACTTTTTCTTTACTAGCATAGATACAGTCCAAGTCCCTGAACATCCTCTGGAATATGGTCTGAGGAAGCCTTTTAATGTGAACTTGGATGTTTACAATGTGGGTATTAGGAGAGTTTTGCTGTTGAGGGAAGAGTTGGACTCCAGTTTAACAGATGGCATATCCCATGGAATTCAGCAGGTGGTTGAACGAACCTGTGAAGAAGTAAAAAGGAAATGAATTCACATGAAATTGAATGTAACTTACACAGTAGAGATTTGATCCAGCTAGATGCAAAATCCTTTAATGAAACTTTTTAAAACTTCTTAACTGCAGTATACCAGCAAACATTGGTCTGTCTGCCTATACAGATAAATATACACTTGAAATATATATATGCACATATATATTTAAAATATTCAGTACGATCAGTATTATTAAAAAGTATTCAATCTGTTGGTGTGTATATTTGCAATTATAATATTTTGTTTAAATACAGAATTTGGCATTTTACCAAGTAAAAAATTCTTTCTTCTAGAGGTACCCTGTCATGGTTTATAATGTAAGAAATTAACATAACTGTAAAGTTGATTATTACTGTTGCATCCAATCTTCTGGAATACTTGCTGGTTCTCTCTAGGTGTCTGTTATTGTATCACAGCTATTTAATTTTTTAAAACAGCAGTATTTTTAATTTAGGTATAAATCAACTGGCATATACTTGTTTGGAAAAGAAAACCTACAGGCACCTTGAAAGACAGTCAATGGAGGTATTTTTTTTGTTGAGAATGTAATGGTCATAACAACCTTTATGTACATTAAAGCTATAAAGCAACTGAAACAACAGTTATTATGGCTAGTATCAGAATGCACCTAGGAAAAGTACATTTAGCAACTTTGCATTCCAAAATATATGTAGTTGGAATGAATTCTTTTCATAAAAAAAACCCAAACAAGTCTTTGACTGTTATAACTGAAAGGATGCAGATTTTATTAGTGGCAAAGTAATGTAGTTAACTTGAGAGGACAGACCCTGCTATTGCCATGTTTGTTAACATAGTTGTAGCCATAGGATGTTAGCAGATATTTCTGCTTGTTCTTTGTGAACAATTCACAATGAAATTCTGTAGAAACATCTGACAATGATGTGCAGATAAACAAAAAAGTCCAGCAACTGTACACTTGGAATGCATTTACTCAAAGAAATAACTATTTTATAATCCCTTGTTATGCAAATCAAAAGCAGATGTTACATCAGTTACATAGCAATTACAATAATAATCCATATTAGACAATTTGTCTTACTAGTAAAAAAGATGGGAAAGTCACTGGAATAGCTAGCTAAATTATTGCTATAAGATGTAGTGGCAAGGTCAAAATTTGATGTTTCTATCAAGAAGATCAAAATTTGTTGTTTCTATTTAAGGTGTCACTTATCATGAAGGAGTGATAATGAATCATTTTGTTACCAAAGATACATTTCGTCTTTTCCTTCAGTATCTTTTGAGCTGTTTTGTCAGCCTGCTGCAATTACAAACTTTCAGTCCCTCTTCCAAGGCAGTAGCAACAACAGAGCTTGGACATTTGGCTGCTTTAAGCAACTCTTACCAAGAGTCAGTTTTGCCTGTCTCAAGCTATGACCATAGCAAACAGGACATAAGTCTTAACTAGGTTATCAACGTTTTGGAGAGGGCTGATTTTTTCACCTAAATGAGTTAGGAACATGCAAACTGCCTGCAAGGTTGTCAAAACTGATAATAAACATCATGTGCGATGATCATTGGTCTCCCACTAAAATGGATTTAGAAAAGATCACAAATGAAGAACTGGGAAAAAGATTTACGAATACAATTATAGTCTTCAAAAATATGAAAAAGCTTCTTTCAAAACAGATAGTGAAAATAGTTTTTTATATCTACCAAAAGTAGACATGCATATTAATAAAAATATTTAATAAAGAATAATCAACCTAAATTAATTTAAAATATACTTGATATAGATTAGGCTGTCATAGTTAAGCACATTACCTAGAGAGACTGTGTAATTCGCAACATTAGACCTTATTTAAAACAGACATATTCAGACAATAACAGACAAAAGCATTCTGTCAGACCTGGTCTAGACCCATTTGGTTATGCCTCTGAGCCGTGATCTAGACCAAATCACCTCCTGAAGACACTTTCAAGCCTATGTTTCTATGACTGCATTATGCAGCTCATTGTTTCTATTCTGAAAAATGACAGCTTGTGTATAAACTGTGAAGAGTACTGGAACATCTATTAATATTTCCTAAAGGAATCTTTTGGAGATAGAAGTATTATCTGAAGCTCTGTCTGCTACTTTTATAAGGCTAAAACAAAAGGTATGTTCAGAGAAGGTGATTCTGAGCACTGTTAATTATCTGTGTTGGTGGCTCTCACTTTAGTAACATTCAGTATTTCACTGAGACTATTTTATTTTTTCCCCCCTTCTCATGCTAACAGGGTTTTGGCTTTTTTACTTGTCTTTTCCTTCTTGTTTCTGGTAAGCCTCAAATTACTTTTTCCTTAGCATTGCTATTCATTATTACTGACTGCATTTTTAGGTGAAATAAAGAATTTTAAACCTTTGCTTTTCATATACCTCCATAATATGGTGTATTGAATCTTTTATGCTTTTACATACAGAAAATAATGATAGAACTAGTCAAGTTATTGACTAGAAGAAAAAATGTTAATCATTCTCGAAAGGAAGGCGATTTTCTTTTAATCTGGGTAACACTAATCATTTCTGCCTGAGTGTGTAGGATTTGAATTATTTAGTTTCACTGACTTTTTTTCTCTTCTACTTCTTATGGTTTTTTTGCTTGTTCGTTTGTATGTTTATTTTTAAATCAGTTGCATACAAGGTAGTCATAAGCTTATGGCTATCACTTAAAGATACACAAACAGATATGATGAAATGAAAATATGCACAAACTACTTTACATAATGGAAGAAATAATGTGTGCAGAACTAGCTCACGAATGAGTCCAATAGAATTAGAGTGATCTCTGAAATACAATAAAATTGGTTGTAAAAATGTGATCAATGAGGAAAAGTAAAAAATGTCTGGATTTCTCTGGTCAGTTACAAGAAAAACAGAACTACTATCTCTGCATAACCATAGTTCAGCTTTTAAAGAAGTATCATGAATTAGTAATAGCTTGACTGATCCAAGGAAACACGGGCTTTTTGCAAGATATGCCAGTGCACAGTAGCATTATAATATTGAGTCCTTAGCTCAGCAAATGGAATGGTAAAATGCTTTGCATCACTATGACTTCGTCTGATATTTCTGTCAGCCCACTGCTGTATTTCAGCAGCCCAGTGCTGTGCAGAGATAACTGGTCATAAGCGAGCGAGCTTTAGTACTGAAAACAGCGATGCTGAATTGAGCTTCATTTTCCCCTTCTTGCTTTTCCTTTAGGTTACATCAGCACAGTATATGCATGAGGAAGACACATCTGACCCTCAGACCGACAGGCATAAAGAGAAAAATCCACTCTGTTCAAGGCTAATCCCTCTAGTTCAAAATAAGTTGTACAAAGAAATAGATGCCCAATTAGGTAACTTTTTATGGAATGAAGTTGAGGGTATCAAAGCTATGAGGTATATTGTGAGAGTGTGCAAGGGCATTTAAAGATGCAGATCCTGTTAGGACAGGGTAGGAAGGTGTTACAGAGTATAGAAAGAGCTGGAGCTGGTGCAGTCTTGTCTGTGCTGTCTGTTGGTAAATGTTCCCCTCAGCATGAGCCGAGCATGTAGTCATGAAACCACTGATCTCTGAATTTAACCAGCAAGTGTAGAAAGACTGAGAACAAATATATCAGCTCTACCTACCATTTATGAGATTAACTCAAGAATTTCTACATAGCTCTGAATTATGTCAAAAAATAAGCCACGTATTTTGTCACTGAAGAACTCTGTTTTTCCAAACCTGGAACATTAGGCCTATGTATAAATTTGAAGGATGCATATGGATTTGCAAGAAAATAATCAATTGTTTGAGTTCCAATATCTGTTTTTCCTTTTCCTGGAGGAACCAAGATGGATTCTTTTGGGAATTTTAAGAAAAAAGAAACACACCTGCACACTCAAATTCAAAGACCAGTGATAAAATCATAAAATATCTCAAGTTGGAAGGGACTTATAAGGATCATCGAGTCCAACTCACTGCTCTTTGCAGGACTTCCTAAAACTAAACCGTATGACCAAGAGCATCGTCTAGACGTTCCTTGAACTCTGACAGGCTTTGTGCTGTGACCACTTCCCTGGGGAGCCTGTTCTAGTGACCCTCCACCCTCTCAGTGAAGAACCGTTTGCTAATGTCCAATCTGAACTTTCCCTGATGCAGCTTCATTCCATTTCCTTGTGTCTTGTCATTGGTCACGAGAGAGAGGACATCAGCACCTTCCATTCCGCTGCCCACCTTGAGGAAGTTGTAGACTGCAATGAGGTCACCCTTCAGTGATGAGGTCACCCCTCAGCCTTCTCCAAGCTAAACAAAGCAAGTGACCTCAGCCACCTTGTAAGTCTTGCCTTCGAATGGTATGGGAGGTCCTGCTTCAAATCCCTGATCTTTTTCCTGGAATATTTAGTGGCAAAAACTTCTGATCTACTATAAGTACAAAACCAGTTTTCCTTAAGCAAAGCAATTATACCTCATCCATAAATTAAGTTTGCACCTTAATAGGGTCAGTAATAGGATTTCATTTTAAAAGGTACTTTTTCCTCTATTTCATGTTGTAGTATTCCTAAATACGGGACTTTATAATTTATTTTTTTCTTCTTAGATTTGATTAAAAATAAGTCCACCTCTCAAGGAATGAAAAGTAAGTGACAATTAATGATAACTTTTAACTGATAACTCTAATAAAAAAGTATTCAAACTGGATCTAAAATAAATAAACTTCATATTGTCTACTTTTCTAAGAAAATCAATTATTCATTCCATAGAATTGCTGAGTCCCAAATTTGTTGTTTCCAGCCATTTTTTCCTGTTTATTATTAAATTTTCTTTAATGAAAAAAATTATATGCAGTTTTAGAAGCATCTGTCTCAATTTTTAAATTTAATTTATGCTACTCTGTTTAAATTAGGATTTTTATATTTTTCTGAATATACTCATTAGATTCCTCACATCCTTCATTCTCTGAACTATTTTAATGTCATTGTTTTTTTTTCTTTTTAAAATGTTTTTGTCTGGATTGCAGTATTGAACACAATGTTGTCTGCTTTCCTCAGCAACCTCTGAATTCCAAAACAAACCTGGATCCTGATCTCTCTCTGTTTACATAACTCCCTTGATCACGGTATCTAAACACCTCCTAATTTTAACTGCAATTATCCTCTTAACACCTTGCCATGTATAAGAAAGGGACTGTATCTCCTTAAATATTTTGTAATAATTTGTTATGGTTTGTGATTTAGAAATAATTATTTTAAAATTTTAAATAACGGTATCTACCTAGAAAAGTATTAATCTATGGCTTGTCTAATATAGATACCCAGCACAGTTATTCAAAACACAGAGGTCAGCTTCTGGTTTAAATGGTTTAAATAAATGGAGCAGATGCAATCACCCCTGTGGAACACTGCTGTCCGCATTTTACTGATTGGGAAGAGCTATAAACAGAAACTAAGCAAATAGGAATAGATCACAGAAGAATGCTGTCATGAAGCAAAGTCACTTGTCTTAACCTCAGGCTATGAATTAAAGCATGGGATTTACTTTTCTCTAACCAGTACCTCTATGTGGCTGGATGTTTTTTCTGAAATTGCTGACAGTCTATGTTCCTAGTAACTCATATGCATAAGTTGTATGTGCAGAAATTCTTCTTACTCAAAAAAAAAAAAAAGCAAGATAAAGGTTGTCATAATGGTTGGTTTAACAACCTACAAAAATAAGCAAGGGATGAATTTATTTGCTTTTGCACATGCGTAAAATGATACTGAGAAGTTCAAGAATCTTCCTATCAAACAACATGCAGCAATTTTCAATTCTAATAAATCGCATATTTTTCATTTCCCCATTTTTCTCATCTTTAATTTTATCTAGCTTTCTAGATTAAATAGTTAACTCACGTCTCAGAGGACAATCAAACCTCTATTTCACATTGATTTTGAAGAATCACTTACAACTGCATTATTAGGTCCCAGATATAACACAGGATCTATTCGCAGATGCACATAAAGAATTTGGTAGCAGGAGTGGATTCACGCACACCAGAGTGGTTAGGCAGTATGAATCAGTGGCAAATGATGTAGCCCTTGTGACTCTGACAGTATTAGGATTCAAATTGAAAAGTATTCAAAAAGGTCTTTTTTGCAAGTACTTTCTACAGATAACTCTGTAATATTTGGACAACCCTGAGGTATGGTAAGCAACTGATTTGCTCTAAAATTTATACCTGAGATATTTAACTTAGGGCTTTAAAACTTGAGATTCTTACTAGCCTTTTTATTTTCACTCACCTTCATTTTTAGTTCCCTCCTCTGCTGACAGTTTTGGATTTTGGTCATCATCAATAATATTCTTAGGACGTGACTGTTTGTATTGGGTCTGGCTGAGGTGGAGTTAATTTTCCCCACAGCAGCCCTCCCAGTGCTGTGCTTTGTGTTGGTAGCTGGAAAGGTGTTGATAACACACCAGTGTTTTGGGTACCGCTGAGCAGCGCTCCCACAGCATCAAGGCTGTCTCTCCAACATTCTCCCCTCCCCAGTAGGATGGGGGTGGGCAAGATACTGGGAGGGCACATAGCCAGGACAGCTGACCCAAAGCAATCAAAGGGATATTCCATACCATATGACGTCTGCTCAGCAATAAAATCTAAGGGAAAGGAGAAGAAAGAGGACGTATTTGTTATCTACAATATTTGTCTTCTGGAGCAACTGTTACACATACTGAAGCCCTGCTTCCCAAGAAGTGGCTGGACATCGCCTGATGATGGGAAGTAGAGAATAAATATTTGTTTTCCTTTGCTTCCGCACACAGCCTTCGCTTTTGCTTTATTAAACTGCCTTTATCTTGGCCCACAAGGTTTTTTCTGTCTTATTTTCTGTCCCCCTGCCCCCGATCTTGCTGAGGAGGGGAGTGATAGAGTGGCTTAATGGGCACCTGGCATCCAGCCACGGCCAACCCAGCACAGTATATATATATCTTATCTTTCTTAATTGCTATGGAATAGGTGGACATACAGACAAAACTGACTGCCACTGTAATGCCAAGGGTCAGTCTGGTTGCAGAAATTTAGTAGAGATGTTTCAGCTACATTTCTAGAAACTTAGCCGCACATCTCATAATTTTAAATAAATTTTGAACTTTTCGCTATTCCACCTTAACTGGATTTCCTATCTTGTCTTTTTTGTTGCATTTTATTCCATAGCTTTTCTATCATATCTCTCGTTTATTTTTTAACTAAAATGTAGAATAGCAATCTCACACTGCACAGTTCAGGTGTCGGGTGACAAATAACAAAAGACATAACTACCTGTCATTGTTCAACCTCAGTCAGCAACTAAGCACCACACAGCCATTTACTCCTTCCCTCCCTGCCCAGTGGGATTGGTTAGAGAACTGGAAGTAAGAAAACTTATAGGCTGAGATAAAAACAGTTTAAAAATTGAAAAATAAAATAAAATAAAATAAAATAAAATAAAATAAAATAAAATAAAATAAAATAAAATAAAATAAAATAAAATAAAATAAAATAAAATAAAATAAAATAAAATAAAATAAAATAAAATAAAATAAAACAAAGCAAAAATAATAATAAATTTTGAGGAAAAGGAAAATAACAGAGAGACAGAAATAAAACCAAGAAAGCCAAGTGATGCAAATGAAAACAATTGCTCACCACCAACCGTTGCCCGGCCAGGCTCTCAGCAGTGGTCTCCCTGCCAAAGTCCCCTGTAGTTTTATTGCTGAGCAGGACATTGAACTTAATCATTAGCACATATGTTAGATTTTAAAACCTTTGTATACAGTGTAGATCTTGGGTATGAGATAAATAAATATTGTTTTCTGGAAACAATCTTTGTGTCCAGTCTGAGAATCTATCTACGTTGGGACACGGGATGTTGCACACTAGACACTCCACCCGAGTTACACATAGAATCATAGAAACATTTAAGTTAGAAAAGACCTTTAAGATGATCAAGTCCAACCATTAACCTAACACTGCCAAGTCCATCATTAAACCATGTCCCTAAGCACCACATCTACAGGACTTTTAAATATCTCCAGGGATGGGGACTCAACCACTTCCCTGGGCAGCCTGTTCCAATGCTTGACAGCCCTTTCAGTGAAGAAATTTTTCCTAATATCCAATCTAAACCTCCCCTGGTGCAACTTGAAGCTGTTTGCTCTCATCCTATCCCTTCTTATTTGGGAAAAGAGACCGACAGCCACCTCTCTACAACCTCCTTTCAGGTAGTTGTAGAAAGCAATAAAGTCTCCCCTCAGCCTCCTTTTCTCTAGGCTAAACAACCCCAGTTCCCTCCCAGCTCCCATATGACTTATTCTCTAGACCCTTCATGTTTAAAGTCTTTCAACAGCTACTGAAATGATACGGCGTTTTCAGAACATAATGGTTCTTACACTGAAAAAACCTGCCCAATATAGGTGGGATGTATTATCCATTGGCAGAAGTGGAGATCTTTCTACTGGGACTAGAACAACTTTCATAAAGCACTTACCTTTCAGATGGCTCAATATAAATCTGAACGACTCTCAGTACGATGAAGTTCTGCAACTCTTTACTAACAGCGCCACTTATGTGTATTCAGATTCATTTTATATCACATAGAACTTTTATCACCTCTGTGTTTTCCTAGATTATTTCTGAATAGCTTGACCATTTTAGGTTCCAGAAAAAAATCATCCTTGCATCCTTTCAAATTATTCTAATACTCTGCAAGATATAATATCTTAATGCAAAAGAAGTATTGAATTTCCTTGTATTTTTCCATGTGTTGACTAACAGATTTCCATTTGTGACTTCCACAAATTTGCATGGTTTATGAGTCAGAAGTATCACCTGGTAATTTCTGGACCATTGGTGGAACTCTTTAAAAACTGGTGCCAATATTGCAAAAATTTGTTCCTCTAATTCTAGACAGATTAGATGGATGGGTTACATACTAATTAATTTTTCGGTGGTTTCATATCTGAGTTCCTTTACAACGTGTAGCAGACTACCATGAGTCATGATGTTTTAGTATTCCTTCATTTTGGCTTTTTTTTAAGAACATTTTGTACTGATACAGAAATTTCCTCAGACATTTCCTAGGAATGCTCTCTAACAGAAAGTAATTCTGGTGAAGGAATCTCCCTGAAGACTTTTGTCATGGGAACACTGGTGCAAAAAAAAAAAAGTCTTAAATAATCTTGCTTTTCTAGAATATATTTATATATCTTTTATGATGATCTTAAGCTTTGATACGGTCAAGTAATTTTGCATCCATTTTCTGAGCAAGGTTTTCCATTCCTCTTCACTTTTTACTTCTAATAGGACCTATTGTTGCAGATCATCAAAAATTGTATATGCAATATACTGTTGAACCTTGCAATTTCTCCCCTTTAAATTAATTGGAATAGCAATAATAAACTTTGTGGTATGTCTAGGAAGAAACTTTTTCTGGAATTATAATTAATTCAGCAGAATAAGGCCGTCTTATCCAGCACAGCTGACTTCACATATTGGAAAGCAACCAAAGTAGAGTTTGACATTAACATTAGACCTTGAAAACACATTTTAATTCTTGCATCTTATCCTTTTTGATCTCAGGAAAACTGTGCATAAATATTGTGGTAGAGAGACAAGATAATAAGTCAAAGCCACCTGTCTAGAAGATGAACTCCAGACTTGCTTCAGACTGTGATCTGATCTTTCGTGTTCTGTGGGTTGTAAATATTTCTACTGTGCACTTATTTTTACAAGATCATAACAAGTCAAATCTGCAACTACTACTCATTACAAAATTACAAAGAACAAATGACAGAATGTAGGCTTTAATTATGAATGGATTTGGGAGCTATATTAAAATCACCTAGTTGGATATTTTGTTTTGATGCCACAGTTATCTCACAGGATTACATAGAAAGTTGTGTTCTGACAAGATAGAAAGCTTTTGAAATTACTCGTAAGTTTTCGTATGCAGATGCTTTAGCAGTTGTAGCATTTAGTAGACTTTAGTAAACTCTTTGAAAACAATCCTTTATCACTACTTAAATATCAATCTGCTATATTTCTTGATAGAACCTTGAGAATCAAATTTACAAAATAAAATAGTATTACTAATTCCTTAATAGATTAAAATATCAAAGTCGCATAGGACAGGTCAAATTTTTCCTGTTCTTCGAGTGTGCAGTATTTTGGGAATATATACCAATATTAAAAGAATGGAAGCTACCACAAATTCATTCAGATGTCCAGAGAGTGAAGAGCAATGTCAAAAGGGTTGGTATCTCATATTCTACAGTTTATCAGCAATGTTACTGGAATATGGAATTTTATATAATCTAATTTTATCATTTTGCTCTGTATTGATATATAAATTCATTTCTGTGTCTGTGTTTGTACATGTACAAACACACACAGAAGACAATGCATATGCAAATTATGTACTCCCCTAGAATTCTGTATTATTTCAGAGATGGCAGGGATTCATAATTATATATGCACATATTCTGTTTCTAATGGAACAAATCATAAAAGTCTGCATGAGTTTCCCAGTGATATAATATTTTAAAGAATTATTAAGTGTCACCACTAGAATAGTGCTTTTTTTTTATGTTGCACTGGATATGTAGAGATGAGGGAAAACGAAGTAGGAGTTGCTCCAGGACAGTGTGAGAAAGAAGGCTTTAGGACTAACTAATGAATGTTATTTTTTATCTTTAAATCATTCTTATGTAAATTGCATTAAATGCTTGCCTGTGCATGAAAAGGATTTGTATCTGTGGGGGAACATAATATCTACAAAACCACTGAACTAAAATACTTCGCATTAGAACACTATTGTGTTCAGTTCCTAATGACACAGAATCACTGAATTTTTCTTCTCTATACCCTGTTTAACATCAATGCAAAATATCTGTAAAATTCATAGACTTACTGAGTGTTTGGTTACTCAGAAACTAGTATAATTTCTAACCTAGTTTTCTTTTACCACTTGTGCAACATATTTCAAAAGAGTCCAAAAGGTTTCCATCCCCCAGCTCTGATGGTGTCAATTTGGCATAAACATTAAAGGGTAAAATTTCGCCAGGTAAAATTGGAAGTGTAATTAATAACAGAATCCATCATGTGATGCCTGAGATATGCAGGTAGAAGCGTTATCCAAGTAATAATATTATGCATCCGTATTACAAACCGCAGCAGACTAGCATGTTTAAACCACCTCATACAATAACAAAGAGCAAATAAACCATGCAACACATTCATCAGGTTAAGCAGAGTTGCATCAATTAACTTCAAACCAAGCTCTCTAGAGGCATGATATAATATTTTGCTTAAGAATGACATGATGTGACCTGTCTGTTTTAATCTCTGAGTAAGCTGGAATGCAAACTATTCAGACAATCTATCAGAGCCCTGGTTGTACCCTGCTCAAGCCCCACTTTGGGCTCCAATAAATCTGTTGTGGTTTGCGCTGGACTGGCCACTGAGACAAATAACAGATGCTCTCCCCCACCTCTCTCTCCAAGGAGAGGAGGGAGAGAGAGAAAGAGACTTATGAGTTTAGAAGGAACTAAACTACTTTAATGAAATATTAATAATTAAATAAAAAGAAAATAATGAAATATATACAATATATCCAAAACCAGTATCGAGCTCCCAGGATGACGATCACATCACTGGCAGGCGCTGGTACAGTCCCAGACTGGACTCAGCGATGGATGGGAACTGGCTTCCAGATCTGGATTCAGGAATACATGGATTGGGATCAAAGACAGATGAACAGACAGACTCCTCCTCGGACGCTGGCCACTGAAGGAAAAAGCAGCTGACCCTTGATCCCTCAGCTTTTATACTGAGCATGAGGCAGATGGGATGGAATACCCTGTTGGACAGTTTTGGGTCACCTGTCCTGTCCGCTCCTCCCCGCAGGTGTGACCCCTCTGCGCTTTTCCACTTCCGACCCTCCAACGGGGCAAATAACAAAGCTGGCTGCCCTTGGGTGTTACAGCAATAAGGATAAGCAAGAGCCTCTCTGCATACCATTCTTTGGCATAAATTACAACTAATCAGGTCTTATCACTCTGAGAATGAACAGTGTCTCCAGAATATGCTGTTAATTTCAGAGAGTTTCAGAGAGTTCAGTTTGTTAGAAGAGTCTTAGCTGCAAAATAAAATTACTGAACAGAAAATTGGTTCTGTTTTACTTGAAACCAGGACAAAAAACCACCTTGTACAACCTCATGAAGTTGCAATAGGGCCAAATTTAGCCTGGTTTTTCATAGTGAGGAGTTGATACGATATGATATTTGACATGCTTTGGGAGCATTTTAGGTGCCAAAATTAAGCTGTATATGGTATGTACTTACTGGAGTTTGCTGATGTACATGAGCTTTAACCAGTGTCAGTTTCACCAGGATGTGTACCCAGAGAGATCATTTTTCTGGTCTTTATTTGGTCAAACCATAGGAAAATCATGTTTTTTGTATGTTCAATATCCTCTATAAACTTCTGTGTTTAAAAAAAGATTTAAAAAATTAATAAGCATCCTTTCATCCACCATTAAAAAATATATGCATATTATTAATTTAAGTTCAGTACTGCTGAAGTTCCAAAAAAGATTTAAATTATTCTGTAGGAAACATAATAATAAATAAGAAAACTTCACCATTAAAAACATTTCGCAGTTTCAATACATATCCTGAAAGCACAGAAAACCATGAATTTTAAAGATCAGACATCAAGTAACAATATTACCATAAATATTCACCTGTTTATTAAATTTTTTTTTAAAACAGCACAATTTTCTTGAACTAAAGGACGTGTATACAATCCCATAAATACCCTATGGAAGTTTGTTCAATCCATTTTCTGCAGTTTGTAACTTTTTCACTGCCTGACTCTTCCACACTCCCCCTTTCCAGGGAAATTTAAGGAAAACTTAAATTTCTAACTGTCACACTCTAATAGTGCAAACACTTTATAATACAGAAAAAAAAATATTCCTGAAACAAATAGTACATAACTAAGAAGACAAATGCAATCATTTTTTGCCATTTCTTATGTACTGTTTACACAAGGCTCTGTAGTTAAAAGATAAAAGACATATCAATAAGCTCTACTGCCTGAAAGCATATGCACACATTAAATAGATTTTCTCATCAAGAAAGTGCCACTGTTGCTAAATTGATGCTTGACCTCACTGGCTTCATATCAAGCTCTGTAGCCAAGCTCGTAACTTTCCCCATTTATGGACTTTTTTGCTCTGTTTCCTCACTTTCAGTTTTGTAGTTTGGTGTTAATAGACTAACTGTATTTCAGCCATATTGTAGCTTAAATATCACAGATTGAGCTGTTTCTTTGTTGGTGGGTACTTTTTTGTTTATTAATTTTTGTTTGTTTTGGTTTTTTGAGAGAGGGTAAAATGGTCTTATTGTGACAGAAGCCTTAGGCAGAGAGAAAGAACAATTACTTTGGAATTTATCACAACATATCCTACATTTGATACATGTTCTGTAAAGCAGTGGTCCTCTGCATCACAACAGGTACACATCACATTGCCTGTGAATCTCCCACTGCACACAGTCATCAGAAGAGAGTTAAAACTCAGTCATAACTGAAAGAACACAGGGCCACCCATACACCGGTACTGACGTCATGGTCAACAGACCATGGATCGGCATAAGCAGCTGCCTCCCTTTCCTGTAGGCTTGAGAGAATGTACAGAAACTACACATGGAAGGGGAAGGGGAAGGGGAAGGGGAAGGGGAAGGAAGAGGACATAGAAAGGTGGCCAGCAAGACTGTGACAGAGGTTCAGGATTTCTTTCCCTGATTTATTTTCCATAGGAAATTGAATAGCACTTACAATGGGGGTGGCTAATGTTAAAGAAAATGCCTCTTTGAAAGGAGAAAACAAACACTGGCAAGGTCATGAGGATTGCACACAGCTCTGTGAAACGGGGTCACAAAAGATTGGTTGTTAAGCTTTTGGAAGGGAACCATAAATCATCATTAAGGATCTTGTATCTTCAATGAGCTATTCTTAAGGGAAAGAGGTGAGTCTGAAAAACTATTGCAAGTGCAAGTAAGTGGAAAAAAAAAGGGTATGCAGAACACATATGAGTGTTTTAGACCTACAGGAGTGTATCTAGACATGATAAAGTCAGACTGTGAATGCAAGAATAGCAAAACTGTATGAGACTCACTAAATAAGGAATCAGGAACCTGAACAGATGCACCGAAATTAGTAGTGGGAGAGAAAAGCTACCTAATTCTGTATTTCCCTGAGAAAAGGGAAAAATTTACTATTTGGAGAATAGTAAATACATGTATAAATTAACAAATCCTGCTTATGTTTAATTCTTCATTTTTCTCCAATGTCTTAAAAAGTATTGTGTTTACTAGCATAAGTGTTTAGGTGACTTCACCACTGAGGAGAAAAAAAACCCAACAATCCAGCTGTACCTGCTTATGGAAAATAAAGACTGCAGGTTCGTTCCTTCCCTTGGTTCCGTTCAAGTGGCACAGAGAAAAAAAGGTCTATCTTAACATGCTGTGCTGTGGAGTAATTGCAGTAGTTGAACAAAAGGAACAAAGCTGAAGGACCTCTCAGGAGATGAGAATAAATGATGTTGATCATTTATTGTTGGTTACAATGATGTTGATCTCTGCTAATGTAAAAGTAAAGGAAAAGCCAATGTTCAGGGCCAAAGAAATGTTTTATAAATTGAATAGAGACAAAATTGCCAAGGTTTTAATGACTTGATTTTTAAAAATTTATTCTTCTCAACCGCAGCTAGAGGAAAGTACTTACCTCTGAGTAACTGAAATTAAACAATTGGTTACCAATGCCTCATTATTAAGCAAATAATAACAAAAACTGGAGATCTTTTTTCTTCATTTGTACTTGTTGCAGTTATAACACAAGGAAGATCCAAGCATACCTTGGTGATTTCAAGAAAGACAATGCTTTTAAAATGATACTACTTCACAAGGCAAAAGAAAATACCATTTAAAATTAAGATAACATTAGAAACTGCACGTGGATCCTTCACCTTGCCTGTGGTGTGCCTTTTAAGGTTATGTCTGTTCAGTCCTGACCACAGAATTCAGCAGTATAAAATGTTCTTACAGGTTAATTGCTTCAAAATGCATTGAAGTGTGGTTTCCATGGCTCTCCTACTCACAGTCCAGGAACGACTAAATGTGACAGTACCTGGAGTATTGTAAAAAAAAAAGTAATTTCAGTTAACCATGGCATATTGGAAAACCTAGGCAGAAACTCACTGCTGAGTAGCTTTTGCAGTTCTGAAAAAAACAAATTTAGTTTGAACTTATAATTGCTTTCTCATGATTTTTTGCACTTTCTTTTTAAAATCATAAAATCACAAAATAGTTTGGGTCAGAAGGGACCTCAGGAGGTCTCTAGCCCAACCTCCTGCTCAAAGCAGGGTCAGCTATGAGATCAGACCAGGCTGCTAAGGGTTTAATTCTGTCGGGTCTTGAAAGCTTCAAGGCTGGAGACTACACAATCTGTCTGGGCAGGATCATACTATAGTAGATGCTTTAACAGTACATTTCAGTAGACCTAAGTAGATCCTCTAAATAGTTTAGTAGGTCATCCTATTTCTATATAAATATGTTTTTGTTAAAACTAGGACAATCAAAACAACTACTGTAGACCCTGTGATCTTAGTATATTTATTCCTCTTCTTCATCTAGTTACCACAAGCCTGAAAATATCTGAAGCTTTCAATTTTCTTTACTGAAAGGAAAAGAAACCCTAGAATTAGCTGTAAAGTAAGTCCTTGCACATGGACAGGTAACATAGTGTGGCTCCTGTGTGGGAACTTGCTCCTCGATGAAGGTGGAGCTCCTGATGTATGCTTGCCTGGTCTACTCTGGGATATGGGCTTCCAGGTCTGGGAAAGGGTAGTTAGGAAGAGAATAAAAAGTGCAAAAGCCAGAGGTTGAACATGTGGGACTGTATGGTATCATGAACATTTACATGGAATCACAGAATCACAGGGGTTGGAAGGGACCTCTGGAGATCATCTACTCCAACCCCACTGCCAGAGCAGATTCATCTAGAGCAGGTTGAACAGGATGGCGTCCAGGCAGATTTGGAATGTCTCCAGAGTTGGAGACTCCACCACCTCTCTGGGCAGCCTGTTCCAGTGCTCTGCCACCCTCAAAGGAAAGAAGTTCCTCCTCATGTTCAGATGGAACTTCCTACGTTCAAGTTTGTGCCCATTACCTCTTGTCCTATCACTGGGCACCACTGCAGAAAGACTGGTGCCATCCTCCCGACACCTTCCCTTCAAGTATTTATAAGCATTGATAATATCCCCTCTGAGCCTTCTCTTCTCCAGACTAAAAAGACCCAAGTCCCTCAGCCTTTCCTCATAAGAAAGATGTTCCAGCCCCCTAATCATCTTTGTAGCCCTCTGCTGTACCCTCTCCAGCAGTTCCCTGTCCTTCTTGAACTGGGGAGCCCAGAAATGGACACAGTACTCCAGATGTGGCCTCACCAGGGCAGAGTAGAGGGGCAGGATAACCTCCCGCAACCTGCTTGCCACACACCTCTTGATGCACCCCAGGATGCCATTGGCCTTCTTGGCCACAAGGGCACAGTGCTGGCTCATGGTCATCCTGTTGTCCACCAGGACTCTCCGGTCCCTTTCCACAGAGCTGCTTTCCAGCAGGTCAGCGCCTAACCTGTACTGGTGCATGGGGTTATTCCTCCCCAAGGGCGGTACCTTACACTTGCCCCTGTTGAACTTCTTGAGGTTCCTCTCTGCCCAGCTCTTCAGCCTGTCCAGGTCATGCTGAATGGCAGCACAGCCTTCCGGTGTGTCAGCCACCCCTCCCAGTTTGGTGTCATCAGCAAACTTGCTGATGGTACCCTCTACCCCTTCATCCAGGTCATTGATGAATATGTTCAAGAGGATTGGACCCAGTACTGAGCCATGGGGAACACCACTTGTCCCAGACCTCCAACTAGACTCTGTGCCACTAATCACAACCCTCTGAGCTCTATCTGCCAGCCAGTTTTCAATCCACCCCACCATCCATTCATCCAACCCACACTTCCTGAGCTTGCCTATGAGGGTGCTGTGGGAGACAGTGTCAAAAGCCTTGCTGAAGTCAAGGTGGACAATACTCACTGCCCTCCCCTCATCTATCAGTCCAGTCACGCCATAGTAGAAGGTGATCAGATTAGTCAGACATGACTTCCCGTTGGTGAATCCATGTTGGCTACTTCTGATAACCTTCTTTTCCTCCAGATGCTTTGAGATGATGCCCAGAATGAGCTGTTCCATCATCTTTCCAGGGATGGAGGCAAGGCTGACTGGCCTGTAGTTTCCCAGGTCTTCCTTCTTGCCCTTTTTGAAAACTGCTCTGGCAGTGGGGTTGAACTAGATGATCTCCTGAGGTCCCCTCCAACCCCTGTGATTCTGTGATTCTGTTAGGCCATGCAGATATTAGGTGTGTTTTTTGATTAAACCACACTAAGACGTGTCCAGGATTGTCCTTGTTACTGGAATAAGGAAGCAATTCCATTGATAATACACAGCATCTGAAGTGATAAACTCCTTAGCATACAGAAGAAAAAACAGGAAAAAACAAGAAAGAGAGGGAAAGATATTTAAGAAAAAACCCCAGTAAGTGGAAAATTCAATATAAATGAAATTAAAAATATCCCCTATGTAATAATATTGCTATTGTTGCCTTTGTTAGTTTAAGATTTTAAAATTTACACACAGTTTTTTAGGCTGATACTGGTGGGGAGGGCATTGACATACTGCTTTCAGATTTTTTAAAGATTTTTAGTAACTGGTCACTAAACCAGCAATATGACAGTGTAGATGCATCATTTATTGTGGTCTTGCAGTCTATTTTTGAAGACTGTCTAACAAGAAATTGTCAAATTTCTTTATATCAGATATGCATTCAGAGTTCAAGCTCATTAAGATTTCTAATATTTTCCTTTTATAAAAGAAAACAGACTCTTCCTAACACCTTTTCCAGCCATCAAAGTCTTCATGTGTTTCTATTCATTGGCCCAGATTAAAGCCTCAGCTGGGTACATTCATTTCAGTGGAACTATAAAATTTATGCTTATACAGCTTGCCGATGGAACAATTCTAGTTGTCTGTGTTCTAAATTAATCTTAATTATTTCTGAAAAGGCAGAGGAATAGCATCAGACACAGCATGATCCCTGTTCCTCTAACCCATGACAACATTCTCCTGTACTGTGGCTATGTTGCTTTTTCTTTCCCACTTACTTTCAGTGTTTTCCTCCCATTTTATATGTATTCATCCCTGCCCCATGTTCTTCAGTTTTCTCAGCATGACTCTCCTCTTCTGCATCTGACATTTCTGTCATCTACCTGACACATTCTCCTAACACGCATGTGCATCATTTCTCACGTGTGGTATCAAAACCCAGTCTCAAAAGCTAAATTTATTTTCTTTGTAATGCTTATGGAGTAAGTTATGAGGATATAATTCTATATTCGTACTACTTTACCAGTAACAGAATTAACGTTGCCGACTAAAATGGAGTTTTTCCAGGGACATACTAATGTAAATACAGATAATATATTTTTGATCCTTTCCACTAAACTCTTCACCTGATTTGTATGGTCAAAATCATAGTGAGTACAGAGAGTTACAGTTAAAAGCTAGATATAACTCTGCAGTTCTGTAGTTTTACAAGTTACATTCAATGGCAGTTGATGACAGGACCTTATTCCTGTTCTGTCCTAGTCTTTCATTTTTCCTGTCTTCTGTCTTCTCTTCTGTGCATCTTATATTTACATATTTCTTCCCCTACTGTTCACAGTATGTACAGTATATGCAGTAGGTATTACAGTTGTAGTGTAAATCATAGAATCATAGAATGGTTTGGATTGAAGGGACCTTAAAGATCACCTAGTTCCAAGCCCTTGCCATAGCCAGGGACACCTTCCACTAGAGCAGGCTGCTCAAAGCCCCATCCAGCCTGACCTTGAACACTTCCAGGGATGGGGCATCCCCAACTTCTCTGGGAAATCTGTTCCAGTGCCTTACCACCCTCACAGTAAATAATCTATTCTTAATATCTAATCTAAGTCTACTCTCTTTCAGCTTAAAATTGTTACCCTTCATCCTACTGCTACAATCCCTGATAAAGAGGGAGGATAGGAATTGTCTAGGAATTCATTAATAAAAAAACTTAAGGTAATGCTTCCTGACCTTCTTTACCTTCTCTGCTGAGACCCCACCTGGAGTCCTGCATCCAGCTGTGGAGCCCTCAGCACAGGAAAGACGTGAACCTGTTGGAGATCCAGAGGAGGGCCACAAAAATGATCAGAAGGATGGAACACCTCTGCTATGAGGACAGGCTGGGAGAGTTGGGGTTGTTCAGCCTGGAGAAGAGAAAGCTCTGAGGAGACCTTATTGTGTCCTTTCAGTACTTAAAGGGGGCCTGCAGGAAAGACGGGGACAGACTTTTTAATAGGGCCTGTTGTGATAGAGCAAGGCATAATGGCTTTAAACTGAAAGAGGGTAGATTCAGACTAGATATAAGGAAGAAATTTTTTACATTAAGGGTGGTGATACTGTAGAAGAGGTTGCCCAGAGAGGTGGTAGATGCTCTATCCCTGGAAACTTTCAAGGTCAGGTTGAATGGGGCTCTGACCAACCTGATCTAGTTGAAGATGTCCCTGTTCATTGCAGTAGAGGTTGGACTAGATGACCTTTAAAGGTCCCTTCCAACCCAAATTATTCTATGATTCTATGAATCTTTCAGCTAATTCAATAACTGACTGCTCTTTAATATTTCCAAATACAATTTTCAGACCATTTGGGTGACATTTTAAATCACAACACCAAAGTATGTGTTTAATTGAAAAGACAAACAGAGCTGATAAAAATTTCCTAAAGTTTACCCAAAGAGGCTGAAAGCAGCAATCACTATGTTAACTTGTTGCCCTAAGAGTCAGTTTAGGTATTTTGAACCGGTTGCTAATTAGGCCACCAAGAGTACAGGGATCCACTTATAAGACTTCAAGGTTAAAGACTTTGTAGATGATGGACACGTTTTTGGCTACCTCAGGAAATAAAAATGTTAACTGTCTTCACTGATTTTAAATTGCAGTTGACAGGATCTGAAAAAAAATCTGACCCTTGTCATATTGGATTTAACTCCAATCGGGCAAACACTTATGAATGGGAAGAGTGAAACTCTTCACTAATATTCATGTTTGAATGTATTCATGTATTTAAGTATTCATGTGTTAAAGGCTACTCCTCATGTGAATATGTGCAGGGCTCTTACAAGAAGACACTGAGAATACAAAAGCTTGAAGAAGGGTTTGAAACCCTGCACACTCCTCTGTTCTTTTTAAATTGTCATTTGACCTAAAAAACCATACTTAGCTCTCCCTTCAAATAATGCTTCAATTCAAAAATATAGTTGTTTACAAGTATCAAACAAAAGGTGAACTACAGTTCACTGCTTGCTTTAGAGTCATTTTGACTTTCCTGAGGTATGTCATATAATGAGCTTCGCTCTATTCCAATGCTGCTCACAATATATATTTTTTAAATTCTTGAAAAAGCTCAAACGGAACAATATCTTCAAAGAGAAAAATTTTTTTGGTGTTAAACATAAAAAAAGATTACGTGATTTTTTTCTTTCTCCCTCGTCACAAATATCACTTTGTGATTGCTACCAAGTTCCCACAAGGAACGTTCCTACCTGAAATTCCTCTGTTTTCACTTTTTATTCCTGCTTTTTTAATTTTATCAAACATTTTCACATTATAAACAATGCTTATATATAAGATGCCTATAAATTTAAGCCACAATTTGGATACTATCTCTACTTACCTATTGTCAAATACTGGAAACAGTTAAACCAGTACCGTATTGAATAAATACTAAAATCCACATAAAATATACAGTTAACAACCAGGCATAGATGCTGTTCTGCAACCCAGCTCAAAAGAACTACCCATTGTGCTACATAATGTAACAGAAGTCCAGCTGAATAGAATGAGACCTCTCTACAGCCTAGCAGGAAGGGTTTGCTCCCAGCCAATTGGGCTTGATATCCCAAAAAGGAGCAAAAGAAACTTGAATTCTGGCATCCACTTTTTAGGTGATGCTGTATGGAAAAGAAAGGTCCTCTTCAGGACATTCTTTGCCAGAATGATTGGCACCTTTCACTGTTTAATACAAATAGTATGGAGAGAAAAGAATTTTGGGATTGTGATTCCTGAATAGAGAGAGACATGTCTCTACATCTCAAAATTGGACATTTAGGTCTGAGAGCGAGGCAGGATTTGAGACACAGTGACCCCTTCGTGAAAGTGATTCATTTGATCTAATATAGCTAATTAATTAGGCTTTTAACATTAAGTGAAATAATACAGGCCTTGATACGCTGCAATCTCAAGAGAGCTGCCTCTAGGAGGGGCTGGCCCAGCTAGCAGCTCACTGCTTCAGCACCTCACCTCCTTCCAGCAGTTCAAATTTGAAATCCTAGCAACTCCCTTTTGCTGAAGACTGCACTTCCCTTCTAACCGAAAAGAAAGCCACTCACATTTTTCATGGTTTATTTTCCCCTGGTCATGTAAGTTTTCCTAGCTCACTTGAGAGGTTTAGCAAAATGAACGGGTGCAGCTAAGAGCAGAGGAGAGAAACAAATGGAACAAGAGGGTATGACCTCCTCATTTTGATAACAGCAAGTTGTCGGATTTGTTTGCCATAAATAGGATTTAAGTTTGCACACCCAACAGCTGTATTTCCTCTGCAGATTTGCAGAGGTAGAACCTAAAACTTTTATAGCACTCTGGGGACTAAGTGCTGTTGTTTGAGAGGGAATAATTGCAAGGAAAAAACATCTGCTTTTTCTCTTTGTTCTTCACTCTTCCTTTAAAAAATACACTAAAAATATATACCAAAAAAACTAATAGAAAGAGAAATTGCCGTGTTATTCTCTTCAGTGTAGCTGCTTATAACTTTTGATTATGCTTCAAGTACCTTTCAGCATCAAGTGAAATACCAGCCATATCGAAGTTCAGCAACCCAGCGATACACTTTAAAGTATGCCAGGTTGAACATGGTGCAACTTCAAGGTGCCAGACATGCACAACCCCTTCGGTGGAGCTAAATAAAAGGGCTACTCTGCTGCGTATGTACAAGAGCATGAAGTGATGAACCTGCCTCTCACCATGGCCCCATAGGCTACTGCAGTGTGGAACAGGGTGTGGAGACCTACAGCCGGTTTCAGTCATTACTGGTACGGGCACGTACAGCCTAGTTAACACAGGCAGCAAATGTTTAAGATGAAGATACACAGTAGAAGACTAGTAGCAGTATATGTGGTAGCTCCTCTGATGGCATCTGCACTTTTATACAATCACTCTCATGCTTTCAACATGTAGTTTATTTCAAGATTTTGTGGGATTTTCGGTTGCAAAATGCTCCAGTTGTAATTGCACTGTAGGCATAGGCTTAGTTGAAAATGAGCTGCACTAGTTGAAATTGCCTTTCTCTGCCTATAAAACTAGGGAATAGGAGATTCACCATAGAAATGAACTACACCCTTCATTTAGAAATATACAAAAGAAATTGCAATGTCCTCTAAAAAAAATAAATTAAATCCTTCATTTCAAAGTGTCTGCTGAACTTAATTTCTTAACAAGTATAGAAAAGAGTGAAACGCCACTTTTTCTCATTATATAGTTACATATTAGTAATGCACAATAAAGTGTGCTATTTGAATTAGCTGGCCCATTGGTGGATGATTGGCATTTATTGTATAAATGTTCAAAAATACACACACACACATATATACACATATATTTTCAAAATTTTTTTTAATTTTCTAATATGTTGCATATAGTATTGTGTCTAAGAACCTCAAGTAGAACAGAATCCTCTTCTTACAAGTTACAAGAACAGAAAAGATATGTTCCTTTTCCTAGGCAATTAGTATATCATATTAATCCATTGTCTGGAGATATAGCTCTGGCTTTACAGATCAGATTTATATCTGGAAATCCAGTGAAGTTTAGGCCACAGATCACAGTTTTAACTTAATTGTCAATGGGATAAAACCTATGTTTTTTATTTTTATTTATTTATTTTTTTATTTTTATTTTTAAGACCAAAATCGCAGAATCACAGAATGATTGAAGCTGGAAGCATCCTCTGGAGATCATCTAGTCAAACTCCCCTGCTTAAGCAGGGTTGCCCAGGACTGTATCCAGACGGCTTTTGAATATCTTCAAGGTTGGAGATTCCACCATCTCTCTGGGCAACCTGTGCCAGTGCTCTGTCACTGTCACAGTGAAAAAGTGTTTCCTGATGTTCAGACGGCACCTCCCGTATTTCAATTTATGCCCATTTGCCTCTGGTCCTGTCACTGCACATCACTGAAAAGGCCCTGGCTCCGTCTTCTTTGCACCCTCACTTTGGGTATTTATAGAAATTGATAAGATCCCCCCGGGTCACCCTTTGTTGGACTGTCTCCAGTATGTCCATATCTCTCTTGTACTAGGGAGTCCAGAACTGGAACCAGCAGTCCAGATTTGGCCTCGCCAGTGCTGAGTAGAAGTGAAGGATCACCTCTCTCGACCTGCTGGCAAAGCCTAATTCAGCCCAGGACACCATTAGCCTTCTTTGCTGCAAGAGCACATTGCTGGATCATGTTCAAGAGAAAATCTAATTTAGTAAAATGCCTGGATAATTTCCTGTATTCACATGATGAAGAGAAATTAATGAAACATTTTTGATGGATGAGATTTATCACAGATTAATCACTATAAACTTTTTTAACACAAGTATATGCATGAGTAAGGAGTCCTACTAAACAGGTGAGAGAACTGACACAGATTTTATGTGTTAAAAAATGTTTTTCTGCTTCTACCTTCATATCACTTTCATCTTCCAGTTGTGTCTGAATTCCTTTGCTCCCTTTGTTGAGTTGATGGATATTTGGGCTTTGTTTTGCTTTGTAGTGCTTTGTTTCTATGACTTTGCTAATACTTAATGTTTTATTTCTGAAAAAGGGTAATTGAATATCTAAAAAAACAAGAAGCAATTATAGTTTTCACTGGAATACTTATTGCCGGCACTTGACAACTGTTGACAGGTTGGGAGAAGAGAATATTTATCTAGAATATATTATGGAAAAGACATTTCTTTCTCTCAGTTTAACCTCATTAGTCCTAGCTATACGTCACTTATTATGGATGGGATGTTATTAAGGCTCTTAAAAATGGGATTTAAATGAAATTCAAAAACTTGGGTCCAAAACTTTGATTGCTAAAACACACACTCATCTGTCATCTAACTCTCTATGTACATTGCATTTTTAAACTCCAAGTTTTCAGGTATATGGAGTTGTGCCTCTGAGCTTGTGCAGAGCATTAGCCCTTGTCAAGCTAAACAGTGTTTTGCCTTGCTGGCTCCTAAATAACACCCTTGTGCTTTTCACTTACTTGTAGGCATTTTCAGGCAACAAACAGCAAGTTATAACCAGAAAAATTAGGTTGCTCTTTTTAAAGCTGGTAGTGGCAGTGTAGCAACAATACTCGCTCACCTTCAGGTCTATGCTCCACCTAAGGGGATTCAATCCCATTTCCCCCATGGAAGTGCTGTAAGGGTATTCATGGTAGCTAGCTGGGAAAGGAAAGGGACTTCAAGCAATATCTCAAAATTACATCATACTTTAGAAGGGGTAGAAGGACCTGAACCAGTATTGCATAGGAACTTAATGGGGGCATTGGAGATGTTGACCTTTTATTTCTCCCTACCTGAATTGGGCTTGGCACTAGGGAGCTCTTTGAAGAAGTAGGAGAAGTGTTCAAAGCAGGTAAAAAAAAAATTTTCAAGCCAAGTGTCCTGATCTTACATTACAAAGAAGAGAAAAGTGCCAGCATCTCTGCTCTAAGTAGCAGGATATTCTTACAAGCTATAATATCTCAGTGTTCAGGTTACAACGAAAAAGAAAAGAACAAATGCTACATAATCTTTTGGAAGAGACACTACTGAAATGTTTTAGAAAAATGTTCAGGGCCACTCTCTTGCTTTGAATGAGGCTCCAGAAAAAATAATTGAAAACATAACATAGTTACCCACATAGTGTTATTTCATGTTTCTTCCCTTCCAATTTGTGTTTTTTACCAAGACAATAATACATCTGGAATTGTAGAGGGAACACATTTGTTAAAGATGATAGTGAAAAGCCATTTCAACATGACTATTCATCAGAAGGCAACATATAATGACATCAGAGAGACTGGTTTTCTATTTCATTCATAGTAACACAGTTCAGTCAGAAACATGCTCTCTATGGGTCACTGCTGACTTTTTTTTTTTCTCTCTCTGTCTGTGTGTGTGCACGAAGCAATGGGGTATCAGAAAGCATTCCCTTTTCTTCAACAAGTGACAAATAAGATTAAAAGAAATTTCAAAAGGACAAATGCTAAAACATGCAATTTATGCATATCAGATGCTTTAGTATCAGACTCTCTAACCTGTTTTATGCAAAACTCATCTCTCAAGGTATTTTAATGGTTGTTTTCCATCTATGGTACTCTGCCTCCATTTCAGCTCCTTATACATCTCCTCATTTCATCCTGACTTTCTCAGGTATTTTCTGACTTTCTTTTTAATCAAATATTTTCCACTCCAAGCCTTCAGACTAAAGCAACACAGATTTCTCTATAATTCTGTCTTGGAAAATGCTTCTTATATGTTTGCTGTTTATGCAGAATATATAAAAGCCAGTCTGAATTTTGAGAAGTTATTCTTTCTCAAAATGTGCATGCCTGAAAGAATCATAATGTACTTGATTAAATAGCACATAATATCTGAAATCTTGGCAACGCACAGATTCTCTGAAAGAGTTCATTTTGTGCCAGATTCAAAGTATATGAAATTGTAAGGGTTATAATGAAAGAAGGGTGATGACTCTCTGGGTAAAGTCACGTTTAAAATATATAAAAGGACTTCAGGGCCGTTTATTCAATAGAGTTAGTCTTGCATTTTCACATATAAGCTTGGTTTGATTACATGGAAGTTGCTTCTGTTCCCATTGACTTTAGCTGACTCAGTAAGTAATCCGTTTGACTTCAATGGATCCACTTGAATGAGACATACGTATGGGAGTCAGTGGTAACTGTTGAAAATGTTTTAAAATTAATGTCAGTTTGCTGACTTTAGCTGCTCCACTGAGAGCAACGATTACTGTGACATACAGGCATGCTGACAAAAACTGCTCCTTATTTTTGTTCTCAGCTATCTGATGGGAAAGAGGGATGAAAGATTACCTCTCTGTCACATGACAGGAGGTGTAGTCAGTCGACTGCAGCATTTCCTGCTGTAATTACCTACAAGGATGTTATTTTCATTATATTCTTTAAAGAGTTTCCAGTGGTGCGGTAGACATGAGAGTGGAAAACATGAAATCACTGTGGTAATATGGATTTCAGTCACAGTCTTTCTCTTTCCTTTGTCCCAAATACACACTGACAGAAAGTTTAAGAGTTTTGACTGATTTTTCATTCATTTAATTTTTTTTTCCGGGCAGCCCAAGGCATTCATTTCAACAATCTGTTTCAAATCAACTGTGAAATAAATGATAACTCTATTTTATTTAAATACCTTTTCTCTGTCATAAATGGGATCATTATTTTAAATCATTAGCTCTAGAGGGGCATAATTCTGTGAATATTAAATCTGCAGATTATCCTCCTTATATACATTCTGTAAGAGAATACCTTTCAATGAGGCACTGAAGAAGCAATAAGGCCATAAGAAGCATTTAGCAACCTTGTTAAGATGGTGTTCTGGTGGCTTTCTCTCTTGCAATAGTTGTCTTGACTCAGGGAAGCTGGGCAGCTGTGTATTCCCCAGCAAAATCTGACCAGTTAGACTCTTGATTTCTGTGACAGAGATTGTATTTACATTCAAAAGCAGACGGTCTAGTGGGAACGAGGAGCAGGAATGAGGGCGGGTTTACAAACAACTGCTTAGAGTGATGGGAGCTAATATAGATTTATTTAATTTTTGCAAAGCCTCACATTTCATTTCCAGTTGAAATGTTTTTCACATTGCACCACTGCTACCCTAGGAGGCCATAAAACCATTGCTCTCCAGTAGTGCACTCTTCATCAACCTTGTCTAGAATCTCTGTAAATCACGTATCTGACCATCCCAGTTACAGTTCCCACCTTTTCATAGAATTATAGAACAGCCGAAGTTGGAAGGGACCTTGAAAGGTCATCTGGTCCAGCCTTTCATGGGAAAAGGATCTTAGATAAGATTATCCAGCACCTTATTCGATAACGTCTTGAAAACCTGCAGTGATGGGAACTCTACCATGTCCCTGGGGAGGTTGTTTCAGTGAATAATTGTTCTTACTGTAACAAATGTATTTCTCATATCAAGATGAAACCACTCTCAGTGTAACTTGTGCGTGTTGCCCCTTGTCTTCTCTATGTGGTTCCCCCTTTAAGTACTGGAATACTGTGATGGTCCCCCCAAGCCTTCTCTTCTACAGGAAGAGAAGACCTAACTCCCTTCAGTCTTTCTTCATAAGGCAAGTTCACCAGCCCTTTGATCTTCACACTGTTCTTGCTAAGCCCATTGTTCCAGCCTGTCCAGGTCTCTCTGTAAGTTTCTGATAAGTTCATCTCACCATCCAGGTTGATGTCATCAGTAAACTTGGTGAGGGTGCTTTCAATCCCATCATTCAGATAATTTATGAAGGTGTTGAACATCATGGGTCCCGGTATCAGTCCCTGGGGGATCCCACTTGTGACAGGCTGCTGGCCCGAGTAAAAACAATTGATCACCACTCTCTGAGCGTGGTCTGTTAATCAATTTCCTACCCATCTTGCTGCTTCTTTTCTTATATTAACTCTATTTTTTTTACCTCTGCAAATCAGCTGATCAAAGATTCAGTCTTATCTTCCAGTCTTATCTTCCAATGGAGGTGGCTTTCTAAGAGGGCTGGAATTAGAACAGCATGAAAGGTTGCTGTGTCCAAGTGTCTTTCACCTGCCATGACAGCTGGAGGGTCAGTGCTGGTAGTAACAGGCAACAGCAGTGTAGCCATATTTTTCAAAAAGTTTGGCAGTCATTTTCACCCCAAAAGCATCTTATTTCTTGTATTCTACTTTTATAACACTACACTGGTGATACTAAAAAAAGAAGAAAAAAAAAAGAACCCAAAAACAAACAAAAAACCCCACCAAAACCAGAAACGAGATGGCAAGGATTGTAAACGGGGCACATAGGAGAGCTCAGAGTTTTGGAGCTGCCTAAGAGCAAAGGAAATCCCTTTTCCAGAACAGCAATGATAGCAAGTTTTTTGTTTGGTTGTTTGTTTTTTAATCTAAATTTTAAACAAGCATATAATCCAGAAATGACAATTTACATGAAATCAATTAGCTGTGATGCCTAACTATTTTGCTGTTTGTCGTAGCTTTCATTTATCTGTATTTTGCTTCTATTAATCCATAGGTGGATTAAGGAAAAATCATTCAGAATTAAAGAAAAACATTATAGAAGCCAATAAGTTTATACAATAACAATACATGTTGTGACTTAGAGTCCTAGAATACATTATGTAATACATTTTATGATGTACATGTAACAGTATATATACAATGGCATATAATGTAATATATCAAGCCATTATATACCACTGTGCACAGTTTATTAGCAGTGAATGCCAGGCAGAGTTAGAAGTTACTTGCTACTTTCAGTATTATTCTTGTAATATAATACTGTGCCAATAATGTTCATGGATCTAGTTGAAAACTTTCTTAACTGAGATAAAGTAACAATTGTGTAAATTATACTTAATTAGTGGCTTCTAAACTAATACTCTTTGTTATATGCTAATGGTTTTAAAGTTTATATTGGGCTTATATTTTTCAGCACACAAGTTACAGAACAGTTTAACAATAAACCTCTTCTAATTCCATACCATTTCTCTTAGTTCAGGTTATTGTGTTAACAGTAGCATAATCTTGGAAGAAAACAGCAAAACTGAAAAACACAAACTTTGGTTTGAATTTATGTCAGAGAAGTCAAAGCAAAATGAACATTATTTGCATGCTGCCCCTGTTCTGATAAACCCTCAGAGGGGAGTGAAGTTGTAACTCGTAAGGGAGAAATAGAGCCCACCAACACAATAAATTCAAAAAGCCCAGGTCTGCACATCTGTGGAGTTACTGCGACCATGTATAAATATTTCTTATCATTGAGGAGACTGTGTAGGAAAAATATTGTTGATCCAAGCCATCCTGTGCAATTTCTGTAAGAAAAGAAGGACGATGTGCATCCCTTGGCTCCTGCTCAAAACTTTCATTTGTTCTCAACTTTTTCCACTAAGGAAATAATTTTGACATATGGAGCTAGTACTTTTTGAGGTAACCATCTTGTTTCACTTCTGAGAACAACCTTCCTTTCTATGTGATATGGCCCTTTGAAAGCTTTATGATGAAAGTGAATGTGAACTACTCTATGAAATGTGATAGGTTGTATGTTCTATGGAAAGGAGAGTAATTTTCTACGGGCAGCTTCCTCCACAACCAAAAATAAATGTCCTGCTAGAATAAAGATAAAAGTTTCTGTGGTGGCTGAAGATATGAAAAAGAACATCTGTGAGCTCCAGGTGTAGAAACTCCCTCTGAAAGAATTTGGGAAAGGAAATGTGTCAGTCTGCTCTGCACTCTGGTCAATGCCAGGTACTGCTGTCCCTTCCAGCTAATTTCTGGTCTGTGGACTGTGCTATAGCACTGCAGCTCTTTCCAGTCTAGGAAGAGCCACTCCAGGAGATATTTGAAGTCACAAGTGTCTACTATTACTGCTGCTGTTACTACTACTACTACTACTACTACTACTACTACTACTACTACTACTACTACTACTACTATGTTTCTATTTATCTGGCTACTACATTTTATTGTCCCAAAAGGTGAAAAGAAGCTTGGTTTTATAGCATTACCTTGTCTGGAAATGTGTCATTTCAGAGCTATGCAAGGAAATTTACCTTTGTATATGTCTATCCTTATTCAATGAGGAATTTTTCTCCTGTTGGTAAGAATAATAATGCCTATGTTTTCTGAAGATCTGGCCTTTTTCTTTCTGTGCACCTACTCTTCATCTGCTTAAAGGGATTGATCATATGTTCCTGCTTTACAAGCATCCTATGAGAAAAAAAAATTAAAACGTTGGTCTTGTGACAACAGGGCTCCATGCATCTACTCAAAATGAATAAGAGAAAAAATAAAGCTGAGAATTATAATGAAGTGTACTTTTCTTTTTAGTAATTCATCTGACCATTAATAGGACGTATATTTTGCTTAGAAGATAGATTTGAAAAAATAGCAAAGCTTTTTGCAGAGAAACACCGTTGTCACAGATGTAAATAGCTATAGTGTATGCTAAAGGCAAAAGCAGCCAAATAAAGAAATGGTGGCTAATGTTTTAGATCCAAATGGAACGTGGTATTCCTCAACACTAAAATGGAAGTGTAAGAGCCATTCCCACAGCATGGGAAGACTGTGTTTGTTTGTTTCCACTTTGTATTTCCCTAAGGACACTTTGCTCCGCCAGTATAATTAGGGTGACATTTGGAGCTGCTGTATGTCAATGCAAGAGTAAGAGACACTGTGCAGCTTGACAAGAGATTACGATGTCAAGTCAATTGCTGTTGCAATATCAATATTTATTCCCTAGCTCCTTGTGTCTTGTTTTATTTTTGTTCCTCTTTATATTATGCACAGAATAATATCTAAAACCTATCTTCTTGTTGCAACATATTTCTTTTTGCTCCAGACGTTCTTGCTTTTTCCCTGTTAATTTTTATCTTAAATCTTTCCCTTCTCAAGTGAATTACATTTAACCCTTTCACTAGTGCAATTACTTTCATAGAATAAATTCTCAATTGATCTAGTACAACATTTCTAATGAGTTCTGTATGTGATTTTATCAAAGAATGATCTCAGAACTATAATGGTATTTTTTGAGTTTTAATTGCTTTACTAATGGTGAGTACAATGGATATATATAATGGATATGTATGGTGAATACAACAGATACATACAATGGGTGTGTATTCATCATTAGTGAAGTAATTAACACTCAAAAAATATCGTTATAGTTCTGAGATCACTCTTTGATGAATTCAGATACAGAACTCATTAGAAGTGTTGTACTGGATCAATTGAGGTACAGGGCTTGCCTTTAAACAGGCAATACTTGCCAGCACTGCATGGCATTACCTGAGATTCTTGAAAGTTTCTTTTTGTGAAGAGGGAAAGAGATGCTTTCTTTTTACAGCGTAGCAGAAAAAATTTTCCCTGAAGTGGAGTCAGATCATCAGGTATATCCTGATGAACCTTTCAGCATTCTTACTGTGGAATAATGTAATAGTAACAAAGCACAGCAACACAGCTGCTGGAGTTCAGAGCCAGCAGTGAAGCAACTACGTTTAATTGATATTAGTTTAGTCTGATTAATTTTCTTTTATATTTGCCTGATTTTATTGTAGAAAACATAAGCATAATTATGTTCAGTAATACATTTTATATAAGAGAATGTTTCACTTTCTTAGAGATATGTAATATGTGATAAGCAGATCTATCTCATACTGAAGCACAGTATCACTGATAGGATTATTTTTTAAATGGATCAGAAAATCAGCCTCCCAGTTTAAGGGTCGGTTAAGCTTTAGTGCATTAGGTCTTCTTTGAGAATTCTGTTTACTTCTCTATAACACCACCAAGAATTTTTTTGATGTATGATCTGGTTAACTTTTTATCACGTCACTAGATGGCAGTGTCCCTTCCAGCCTTTATTTGTTTTTCTACATGTCTCCAAGATGTTTAATTGTGATTCATAATTGTTCAAATTCTATTAACCACAGAGCATGCATAATATTAATATTGAATTCATTTATCTTCACTAATAAACATAAGGTAAATATCAAAGGAAATAATGATATTTTCCTCTTTGAGGGGTTTACAGGCATTTATCGTTATCCTATTTTAAAGTGAGCTTTATGTCTAATGCACTATATCAATATGGTGAGGTCAACTTGTGAAACAGTTGAACTTTCCTGAAATGGACTCTTCTAATTTCATATTCATCTTGTCATTTATTTTTTTAACTTTTACTGTCATTTATCAGCTGTTTTCATGGGGCTCCAGATAATTATTGAAAACTGTAGTGTTTTAATAGTAGCCTTTTTATACATAAAAATAGAGGGGGGTAGGGGTGGGAGGGAGAGAGAAGGTATAGAGTTATAACCTTATACTACACTGTGGTCTTTTCCAAAGCAACTGGTGCCAGTAGAAAGAGTCTCACACATGTATCTATAAACTGTCTAGTGAGGCTGGGCTCCCATTATGCCCATTAGAATGAGACACCTTCTTCCAGAAGACAACTGGAATAGTTATGGATGGGCTTGAAAGCAGCTCAATTTGGGCATTTAAGAGTTGGGCAGCCAGAATATGCTGGCTGTCTCCAATGCCTCTGGCAAATGGGCATTTCCACAGGATTATTGTGTGCTGGAACAGCAATTCACTCATTCATGATAGCCTTGGGGCAATCCAGTTCACCCATTTTAGACAGCTTGCTTATGATGAATCGTGTAAGCCTGCGAAGACACCTGTCTTTCTTTATTAACGCCTGTATTAAATGCACCATCAAATCTTTTAGACATCTAAAAATCAGTCAGAAAGAAAATTACTCTAAATTAGACTCCTCTCCATTGATTAAAATTGATTATGGAGGAAGCGTAGGCTAGGTTTGAGCTAAGCTTTATGAGTACTTCCCCTAAATGACTCCAGGGGTTTTAAATTAGTCTGTAAGTATGAGGTAGCAAATGTATATGTGTTTCTTTACCAAAGGAGAACATCTAACATTCCTGATTTGTTCAAGTTCCACCAAAGAGACATAACAAAAGCAATTCTGACTTAATGCTCTTCTTACTTTGAACATGGGTGTTTCTCTTTTTTGTGTCAACTAGAATGTCACTACTCCTGATAGTAAAGTACAGGCAAACTGTAAAGTTTTGTGTGCTGCCATGATTATGGTGTCATCACAGCTGGGGGGAGCAACTCTGAAACTGCAGACACTTTAGCAACAGCCAAAATCATTACATTATTATTTTAATCTAAGCAATGAGAGCTACACAAGAGAAATCTTAATTTTTAGCACAATTTTTTGTATTCAGTTTACGTTGAAAATAAGTGAAGCTTTTTGAAGTGAAATAGGACACTGTTACTTCTGAAAATTATGGTGAGAACTTCAGTCCTTCATTCGCTCAAATGTCTGTCTCAGTCACTTCACAAAACAGAACTGTGCAGCATTTATCTGAAAGATAAATCACTTCTTCCAAAAGTGAGCAATCAAATTACAATTCAAACCTGTATTAGCATAGTTAATGTGATTAAAGAGATTAAAATACACTATTCCATGGGTATGTTTAGTTAAATTCCTGACTTATGTATATTTTGTGAATATATGCAGTTAGTTGCTCAGTGCTCAAATGTTCGGCTTTATGAATGAATGTACCTATTTCTATAAATCTTTGTAAATTGTAATGATTGTACTCATAAAGGTTGTCTTACTTCCAGGCCAAGTTAAAAGGATTTTCAGCACTCACTTGAAACTCTGATTGCTTTATTTTTTACATATGAACTTGGTTTTGTTCTTTGGTTCTCTACAGGTTGTCGATACCATCCGGTTTATAACCAATTTTTCATTTATATATTTGTTTTAATTTTGAGTCACCCTTTCCTTCACATTAACCTTTCCCTATGCAATTTTATAGAGATATTTCATTTGTATTTTGCTATTTATGTTATGAAATTAAATATGAATATAACATCGCAATAAGGTTTGTCTTTTTTACCTCCTCTAATTATAACTGTATCTATATATTAATGAAATGCAAAGACTGTTTCTTTTTCTGTGTTACAAGAAAAGATTCCTCAAGACTTATTTAGGACGAAAACTGTAAAAGAAGTAACAAGACTAAAATCAAGGGTCATTTATGCACTATTAATGATGGAGGAGTGAAATGTTTTTCACACCCATTGATAGAATTAATTTATTTTTCAGGTGCTTTCAACTATTATTTTCATAGCTAGCAATAGAGTCTTAGAAGCATAAAACCTTTTTTCTGGGAGTGGCAAATAATCCATTAAAACAACCCATATTTCTGCTCTTACCTTTTCTTAAGGAAGAGGACTCCTACCTCTTGCACTTTGATGTTGACAATTATTTTACAGGGAGAAATCCATATTTTCCCTGTTGGTGGAAGCAGTGGGTTCAGTTCTACCTGCAGGCTGAAAGGGCACTGGGGAAAGAATGGATTTTCATAACATTTTTATAACAAGTGAGGTAAAATTATACACAAGTACCATTTTAAATCTTCCCTTAATACCAAAGGATCAGTGATTGCATGAAGATTTTATTCTTAGCTCTTTTAACCATCTTTTTTCCACCCTTTGATTATCCAGTATTTTAGAATCTCTCTAAGCGTGTGCTGCTGCATCCTTTTGTTCTTTCTGAGAATTAGTAAAAGTATGCAGAAAAAACACCTGTAGCTCAGGCATCAGACTCCCATATGTGCTAAACATAGATTTATCTCAACATAATCCCCCTGCATTCCTTTAGGTTTCTTTATTAGAAACTATTTTCATAAGCATCAACTCTTAATCTGTTGCAGAGGTCTGTAAACTATCAAGCACTTTCCTACTAATGCCTTTCCCCATGGCTGCACCACGATTGCATCCAAAGGATTTTTTGGCTGATTCATTTATTTTATTCTCACCTATGTAACATTTTGTTGACTTGGAAGCTCACGAGCGAATGCATTATAGAAGTGGTTTGGAAAGGGGCTAAGTAGGAAGTGTGGAGCATTTCATATTACTGAAAAGCTGGGGAGGTGACTTGATTTATACCACCTAGAAAGAGATAATTTGGGGCAAATAAAGACTGCTTTAAATATTGATTCTTTATTTATTTATTTTATTTTTAATTTTTTCCTTTTTTTTTACTAGGAGTGGTTTTTGGGGTTTTATTTGTGTTTAGTTTATTATGTGGAACTATCATGGTTCAAAATCTCATTATGCTACTTAGCCTCTGGACACAACACGGAGAGACATCTTCTGTCATGGAAAACTATTAAGCCAAATACAAGATAGTAAAAGAAAGATGATCTCAGTTAGAAATGTGGAGAGCAAAAGGAATTACAACATGGAATACTAAGGACAATAAATTTATTCCCGTTTAATAGAATCTTCAGGTGCTTTGGGAAAGAGAAGTCTGTTTTGCAGACAGAAGTTGCCAAATGCATCAACGACATTCCAACTTGTGTGACTACCTATGACTATTTTAATAAGTAAGAATTTGTCAGAATTTTTTCTTAACTAGAATTGTGTATACTTTAAGTCAGGAGTGGTTTTCACACATGTAGCTCTCTGTGCTTCTTTTTCTGGCAAAAGGGATTATGTTGAGATAAATCTATGTTTAGCACATATGGGAGTCTGATGCCTGAGCTACAGGTGTTTCTTCTGCATACTTTTACTAATTCTCAGAAAGAACAAAAGACTCTTCTGGTGCTTTCTGCTGTAACTTTTTTTTAATTACTTCGTTAGAGGTAAGCAGCACAATATGGCAGCATTGAACCACAAAGATGGAGATAAAATCATAAAACATTTGATCATGAATGTTCACAAAATAGACCATATTTTCACATAAAAATATGTAGGCCTTATGTTGCATTTATCCCTTCACTTACAGAAGAGATTACTATACTTCTGCATGTTAAGTTATCATTGAATTCAGAATATTTAAATGCTAGACTCATTTGCCGTGTCAGGTGATCAGTTTTCCTAAGCAGAGAATGATAAATCTGTTGATAAAGTCAGTTTTGCAAGTAATTGAAAAGCACATCACTCATAAGCACATGCTTGTTGATCCAATGTCACAAGACTTTTACTCTGTACAATAACTACAAATTGCTTAGCCTATGGTAATGGAACTAAGCATTGTGTTATCAGAAAAGTTCAGGTTTACAGACAAGTTATTTTCTTACACAGTTGCCGAATAAACATTGCAGTTGAAAAAAAACCTGACTAAAGGCCATATCCTTCTCATTCACTGGCATAAATCAAGAGGAATGGTTATTTCAAATAAGTACTCCAGGAAAATAATACATTATTCTGTTCTTAGTTGTATAAAAGCAGTAACTTTAGCTTTGAGGGAGAAGAATGGCAAGTGGGGTCTTGTGCTGATTTTTGCAGAGCCTCTTACTGTTTCACTGCTCAGTGTGTTCGGGGAAAGTTATAGGATACTTGTCGTGTTCTGGCTTGTCTCTATACATGCATTCTGTCACTGTAGGAAAGAATCCTAAACACATGAAAGAATCATAGAGTACTTAATTAGTTATTTAAGCCCACAATTGAATTGTTTGTTTTCCTCTTGTAAATGTATCCAATATAATAATTTTGTTCTGAAATCACAGGTAATCTGATCCAGCATCACAGCATTCTTCATTTTAATTTGGACAGAATATTCCCAGATATATTTTCCAGTTTACCGTCAAGCAATTTAAATACTGGAATTTTCATCACGGCCTAAAAAACACGAGATTTTGAAAAACAGGGGGAATGAATTAGGCATTACCACTGTACTAGTAAATAAAAGTGGGAACTGAGAAATGTTGTTATTTGATCAGAATCTGCACCATAATTTCTTGGGTTTTTTCATCCCTTGTCAAATAAGTAGAGAATATCTTCTCTATTTCCATATGTTTTTAATCTGAAGTTCAATGTGGAAAAGATTAAAATGTGCAGGCATTTTATACAGCCTTTTCTAAACTCTAATGAATTACCAGTTCTAAACATGAGAACTAGCTTGTGAGGACAATCTTAATTTATTTATCTAAGTTTTCTTATAGCTGCTGTGAAGCATTACTATAATAATGTGTTGAGGTGTCAACCGCTGCCTTTCCATAATCTGTTCAGCCACAACTAGATGATTAGATTCTAGTTGTACTTCAGTTCCGCAGCCTTCTTATTCAGTGATTTACTCATGATCGTGGAATATGTCTGTCATCCCAGAAGTGAATTTAGTCCATCAGAATATTTTTGATTGTTAACATGTCTACAGTGTATCTAGTATTCCACAGATTCAGGCCATGTCTCAAACAAATAGAAGAAGAAGAAGAATGATCTTCAACAAGGCTAATATATATAAGCCATCTTGATGTAAATTGAATAAAAATTACTTTTGTGGTCATTCACACGCAGCAAAGCTGGACTGAAGTCTGAGACAAACTAGAAGAGGAGATACCAGAGTGATCAGCAAATTGGATTGCCTGTCTGAAGAGAGGAGACAGAAAGGAAGCCTGAGAAGACATAGAAGTACCATCACCAAGTGCACACAAGGAGGTAAGAAAAAAAATGAAATTAATAGCAGTGATACTAGAATACATATGAGCTGTCTAGTAATATATTTAGGCTGGAAATTAGAAGAAAGATTCTATTTTCCAGAGAAATGATGTTCTGAAAGAGGATTCCAATAGGAGAGCTGCTGACAAAAAGGAAATTGGGTTAATATGGAACCCATAACACTTTGAAAAGGAGTTACTAGGATATGGCCTTCTTCAGTACAGAGTATACAATCCAGAGGAGGACAGGTAATTGAGCAAAAAGTAGGACTGATTAACAGAAGGAAAAGAAACAAGTTACAATTCAAGCAACAGGGTGATTTTTGTTCACAGATCCTTTCTAATGGCTTATTTAATAAACTAGTATTTTGTCATTGGTATTGTGCAAGGATCAGGTAAAGGAATGACGGAAGATGTGTGAGTAGCAATTAATAATGTAAAATATGAGTTTGGAGAAGAGACGTGAAGGAAAAAAGTTCTTAATATTCTTCATATTTTCTTCATGCTTTCATAAATTTCTAGTTAATTACTGAATATACAAAAAATACATAGAAATATAAAGAAAATTCTGGGATGTTGAAATGTAGACTTGGATTGCATAAAATACAAATAGTTTTCTAAGTATTTTTCAAAAAATATACATACATTTAAAAATCTCTGTATCTGAGTTACTCAAAGGAAAGTCTGAAATACAGATGTGTTGAGGGAAATCAACAATCAGAAAATAATTGTCTTAGCCTTAATGAATAATAACTAAAATATCTGAAAATGCGGTAATTTCTGACATCTCTGTAACGTTTAGACAAAGTCTTATTTTGTTGCTGTTGGCACTTACAATATCAGCTAAGAAAATCAAGCTGGCCTACTGGTTAATTTTCCTGCAGCACTTGTCTGACAACTTGTTTATTTGTTATCCTCCTATTTTCATCCTGAAGTGTTGGTGTTGATGAAAAAATCATTTTGGTCTGGTACCTGATGCAAAAGCATAGGTATCAATTACATTTATAACATTATTTGCCTTTGACATTATGGCTGTTATTGGAACGGCCCCTTTTACCCACGGGGACTAATTAGCATTTGCTACTTCACTGAAGCTGATAATGGCACCCAATGGCCAGAAGGTAACTGGAGGGTCCTTTCTAATAATCTTGTTTGTCATGACACTTCCTTTAATGTGCTGAATAATTTGCTTACTCAGCTAGTTGCCTTGGAAGATTTAATGACATTTTCTCTATCTTGAAAGTATACCCATCTTCAGCGTAAAATCAGTAAAACATTTTTAAAAGTAGCAATTAATGCTTTTATATTCATTTTCAGTATTTAGATCTAGGTGGACTAAAACAGAGAAAAAGCCTCCATATGACAACGTAATAATGGAATTAATATTATTTTCTATTCTGGGATGCCATAGGTTTCCAGTATGCAATACTCACACTCCTACAAAGTTACCTAATGGTGTCCATGCATCCTATCTGGCATAACTATTTCTCTATCAATACTAGCACAATAAATTGTCTGATCTTTATGACATTGATCCTCGTTGCCAAAATCCTAATTTACTCATAAGTTGTTTCCTGCCTTTCTTTTCTAGTTTCCTTATGTTGATTTCACTCCCTTATATTCATTTCAGGAATTTAGTCCTGTCTGTTTTACTTAAGAATTTCATTTGCTTTTAAGTGTACAGTGTAGAGGAACTAGTAGGTGCCTACTTTCCTAACCACTCAGTGAAGTGCCATAGATGCTATTGGAGTCTTCTAGAAAAAACATTTTTTCTAAGTCTAGGCACCAAAAATATAAATGAATTTAGAGTAAAAGATCCAAATTTAAAAGTTTTCTTGCTCATATTTAAAGTGTATCATGAGCTTGTATATTTTTTGGAAGCAACTGTTATTATGCATTTTCTTGTATAGTCTATTTTCTTCATTCATCCTCATTCAATCTACATTCATATCTTTTGGTTTTGTTTGCTCATATCTTTCATGAAGCTGGTTTAAGACTTGCAAATTTATTACTGCTTTTTATTCAAGACTTCTAAACATTCAAATCCTTTTTAAATATCTGCTTCTAGATGGAGGGATTTTTTTCAATTCCAGGTGCATTAGGTACTCTGTGTTTACCTTCTTCAAACTTTGGGGATGGCATTATTATTTTTAATTTTTTTAGTTTTTGGGTACCTAATGCTGGGGGATTAGAGACCAAATTTCAGACATAACTGCATACTCACAAATCTTTTAAAATCTTCTTCTAAATTGACCTCAAACCTTAAAAATATTTGCCTTAGTATGTGTGCTGTTTAAAGAAGATATTCTGGGAAGCAATAAATAGCATAATATTCTTGGGAGTTGTTTCTACAATCCAAAGTATTTGAACAGAATTTTAACTAATAAATTTCACAGTAATAAGGTACCTCTGAGTTATTAAGTGCCTGGATAAATAATGGAGGCTCCTTTCTGACAGTTCAAGTACAGAATATTGCCATCTCCTAGTCTATAGCAAGTAAGAAATTGTGACCTGAGCTTTTTTACACCAATTTATATTACTTGTGTTAAACTAACCCTCTCTCATTCCTACCACATTTACTTTTCTTCCCTAGTACTTGGTAGCTTTTGTCCTTTCGACCACAATCTCTTGAAGGCAAGGACGGACATTTATTCTGGTACAATGGAGTTTCAACTGGGCACACCTCTAGGTACTACTGAAAAACAGCCAACAGTCTTAAGAGGAATCGATTCATGTAGCATAATTAATATACATATATAATAAGCACATTGTAATTGCAGACTATTATGATGGTACTGCGTTCAGAAGTACAGCATTTTCAGTGGACAGAAGACCAGCAGGGAGAATACTTGCTGAAAGTTATGAAATTTTTTTCTTTTTTAAGTTGTCTCTATAGATAAATTTTAATGTTTTTTCTTCTCATTTGGCAACTTATTTTGCAGCAGATGAATCACTGCAGGGTTATTGCATGCATAGTGCAATTTTTAGGATTATATAATATATCCTAATAGGGCAAAAGGCTTGTTGGACAACAAGTTTGTCCTGGTGTCAGCTGGAATAGAATTAATTTTCTTCCTAGTAGCTGGTATGGTGCTGTGTTTTGGATTTAGGATGAGAATAATGTTGCTAACACACTGATGTTTTAGTTGTTGCTGAGCAGTGTTTACACTAAGTCAAGGACTTTTCAGCTTCTCATACTGCTCTGTCAGTGAGGAGGCTGGGGGTGCAAAAGAAGCTGGGAGGGGGCACAGCCAGGCCAGTTGGCCCAAACTGGCCAGAGGGATACTCCATACAATATGCCATCAGGCTCAGCATATAAATCTGGAGGGGAAGTTGGTCGGGGTGAGGTGGTTGCTGCTCGGGGACTGGCTGGTCATCGGTTGGCAGGTGGTGAGCAAATGCATTGTGCATCGCTTGTTTTGTATATTCTTTTATCATTATAATTATTTTCCTTTCTTTTTCTTTCCTGTTAAACTGTCTGTATCTCGACCCAGGAGGTTTTACCTTTTTTCTGATTCTCTCCCCCATCCCACCAGGGGGGAGTGAGCGAACATGTGTGGTGTTCAGCTGCCTGCTGGGTTACATCACAACAAAGTTAGACAAAGCAGGTTCTAAACATCAAGTAACAAGCTTCCCTATGAATGGCAGTTAAGACCCTAAATTGAGACATACATTCCAAAACAGGGGTGTTCAAAGCTGAGAGGAGTCAGAGGAGAATCAAGAAACCTCTTCACTGAAGCGTTGCTGATTTTGACCAACTAAGAACCTTGCTTTCCATGTTTAGCAGGACAAATCCTGCAGTATTACATTTTCTGAGGAAGTAAATATTCGGAAGAGAAACCAATGCACTCTAATGAAAGGATGTTACAAAACCACCTCCACTTTTGCATTCTGCAAGTGCTTCTGGTTATAAAATCTCGGAATGGATTGGAAAAGAAAGGAGACATATAGAAAAGAAAAGTAGATTTTTTATAATGGAATTAAATTTTGGGTTAGTAATTTCTCTCCATTTGAGAAAAAAAAGACCTTTAAAGGTATTCAGCATTTCTTTGTGCTTTAGTTTTACATACAAGATTACTGATGGTTTTAATTTAAAGAAGTGATGAGTTCAAAAACCTAATCAGTTTCTGCCAGTGGGCCTAAACACAGTTCAGTCAGTTTAGACAACACAGTTTAGCTTGGCTTTAAAACTTAAAGAAAGGTGAGAGGTCCTCCTTTTCCCCCTCTTTTGTCTTAAAGTACATGCTACTTTGTGAAAACTGGTCGCGTGCCACTTTCAAAAGGACCTTTTTCTCTGGCAGGTAGAAATGATGGGAAAGGCAGTGAAGTAGTTGGTCAACAATTAAATGGAAGGCTGCGATGTCAGTACATTCAATGCGTTTCAGAAGGACTTCTAAGCTAAAGGAAACACAGAAAGACAAATAATATAGCCATATAACTAGTGACCTTATAGTACATGTTTACAGCAGAGCTAGAATGATCTCATGCCTAATTATGATCAACAGAGAAAGTGGGGACTTCTTCCATCTACACCCCTGTCCTCTGTTTGTAGCTTCTTTGTGCCGAGATAGATATTTGTTTGGTAAGCAAGTTCTGGGAGCTAAGATAGCAGAAAGATGTTAACTACTTTGTTCTGCAGGCTTAGTCTTCAGCCGTTGTAGTGGCACTGTGAAAATACCAATGGGAATGGGAGGCTGAAGGGCCAAGTGATTAATTAGGAGAGATTGGATCAAGCTCAGAGGTGATATGTAGATTAAGCCCTTTTCTTGTTAAATACACTTAAAGTCTTCATACTCATAAAAATATCACAAAGACTGTCAACTTCATCATAGGGAAGACTCTAATCCAAACCAAGAGGCAGATAAGGAAGGCAGTGTTTCTTGTACATACATGCATTTCTGTATACATGCATACTGTATTTTCCTTGTAAATAAATAAACAACATTACTGCCTTTTTTTTTTTACCCCTCAGTCTGTAATAGATAACAGAAAGCTCTTAATATGTCTGAAGACTGCACAATACAGAGTTCTTGTTTCTATTTATTTCAAAAAGACGATAAAATTAATATTCAGCATAAAGTCTGCCCTGGCTTGGGAAAGCATAAATCTCATAAAGAAGGCACAAGAAACAAATATTCCATTGAGTATTTGTATGGTGAACCTCTGTACCTCCTTGTATATATACAAGCAGAAAGAGGGCACTTCCTTCTGCTTCTTCAGATAGTTCTGAGGAGCTCAGTGGCCACACTTCTCAGCTTCTGTACTTGTAAAAAGCACGGGAGCACTGGCGTGTCAGAATGGAAAGCTGTGGAAGTTCAGAAATTTAGTATGATTATATAAGCGGGTCTGAAGTGCTGAACCTTTTGAAATTTATCTGGCTAGAAGTCATAAATCTTTACCTTAATTGCTGAGTCCCCTTGAATGCTCCAATACATTTTTAAAACAACAGAATACCAGCAGAGGAGGAATACATTTTGAGAGATAATAATAGCACTGAGAATGTTAAAACTTTTCTTCTATGTGTTATGATATTTCATTTGTACAATACAATCATATGAGAGACTGAATCAGCCTGTAATTCTCTGTGCTTAAGATTTACATGGAGCACTTGAAACCATTGCTTCGCTTGTCAAGTTTCCCCATTAAATCCTGAATATTTTTAAACTGTAGGAAGAGAACACTGCAGAGTTTGTCTGTTAAATTGCAAATGTGGGTACAGTGTGTGTGAGATCATTAACGTTTCTTTTCCTCTAAAGTTTTAAAGGGCCTAGAAAAACCTGAAGGCACCTTGAATATCTCTAAATTAAATTTCACAGAGCATGAAAAAACAGCTAGCTCCAGAAGAATGACACAAAGAAAGGAAGTTGTAAATTTAAGCTCATGTACATTCAGGTGTGTTTCCTCAGAGCAGAGTATTTAGTTACAGAATAATTTTTGGTAGAGCATCAGTAATAAGTGAGAATCCAGACAATTCCAGTCATATGAGACACATTAATTTATTGTGAGAATAAATTAAAAAAGTATTAAATACTAAGTGGTACATCTGGGATGAGTCACTTCCTGCACACAACACTGCTGGCCAGGCCTGCTGTCACAAGATAAAGGGGGTTTATGTAACCAGAATGATGGTGCATGAATTGGGGGTGTTGGTGGATGAGAAGCTCAATGTGAACAATCAATGTGCACTTGCAGCCCAGAAGGCCAACTGAATCCTGGGCTGCATCAAAAGAAGTGTGGCCAGCAGGTCGAGGGAGGTGATTCTGCCCCTTTACTCTGTTCTGGTGAGACCCCACCTGGAGTCCTGCATCCAGCTCTGGAGCTCCTAACATAAGAAGAACATGGACCTGTTGAAGCGGGTCCAGAGGAGGGCCATGAAGATGATCAGAGAGTTAGAGCCTCTCTGCTATGAGGACAGGCTGAGAGAGTTGGGGTTGTTCAGCCTGGAGAAGAGAAGGCTCTGTGGAGACCATATAGCAGCCCTCCAGTACTAAAAGGGGGCCTACAAGAAAGCGGGAGAGGGACTTTTTACAAGGGCATGTAGTGATAGGATGAGGGAAGATGGTTTTAAACTGGAAGAGGGTAGATTTAGATTATATCTCAGGAAGAAATTTTTCACTGTGAGGGTGGTGAGGCACTGGAACAGGTTTCCCAGAGAAGTTGGAGAGGCTCCATCCCTGGCAGTGTTCAAGGCAAGGTTGGATGGGGTTTTGAGCAACCAGATCTATTTGGAGGTGTCCTTGCCCATGGCAGGGGGTTGGAACTAGATGATCTTTAAGGTCCCTTCCAACCTAAACCATTCTATGATTCTATGAATTCTTGCTTGTGCATGAGCAAGAAGGAGCACAAACACCTTGCTTATGCTCAACCTCTCTTTTCACCAGGACTTTGCTTGCAAATTACAGTAGTACTCACATCCAATTGACTACAAAAATGTGATTGTGGAATAAACCAAATAAAATTGATTTCTGTTTACTTTTTAACTCATTTGTTGTGAAACTGCATCACAATGCATTATCTTCATCCATATCTTTGTTTTATGTTGCCTTTTTGTCTTGTCAGGGAGCTCTGAGATAGTGCTGAAAAAGCTGGTATGCTTCACGGTAAAGCATCCTGAAGAAAATCAAAATTAAGTTTTTCAAGCAATAAAATAATACTGTCACTGGACTGCATTCACTAGAACATTTTTGAAGGTGCATTTAGGAGCAATGTGCCAAGCACTCTTCAAAGGAAATGGGAGATAGAGTCCTGAAGTCATCAAAAACCCCTTTAAGTTGTGTGTGTATTGATATTGTTTTGCTCTGCATCTTTGCAGCTCACAGCTTTGGCATACTTTAAACTATAGAAGTAGTGCAATAGGGTGCTCTGACACTTAGAGGACAATTAAAACTGTCCACCTGACATAGCTGTAGTTTATTAATGTGATTTTGCTTAAAATAAATATACTCTATAACTCCAGAGAACAACCAACCAATAAAGGAGCTGTGCAAAACATTTATTTCAAAACTCTGAATCAAATCAGTCTCACCTGGTGTAGAATGATACAAATCCAAACTGGCCTCCAACTCCAATGTGCCATGACGGGTGAGTTGATTCTGGTTCAACATATGTGTTTGAGGATTATGCTGCTGAGTACTCACCTCTTATGTATTTCATCTCCATAGACATTTACTGAACCTGTTTCTATTAACATCTGTGCTTCTTTCTCTTTCCCATGGTACTGCTGCACATAATAATACATAATACTATATCTACTTTAATAACTCACAGCTAAACTGTAACCCAATTTACACCGGTTTATGTTTAAAGGAACACTTGTATTGCCTTTACTAGATAGCTTATTCCTTAGTAAATAAAAACCTGAACTTCTAAGTGTTCAAAGAAGTAACTAACCTTATTAAATACATTTTGAATTTATCATTAAAACTGTGTATATCAGCATCTTTCAAGACTCCCTCCATCACATGCTTATTTTTATTTTCACTTAGTCTGCAATGTACATTTGGCACAGTAAGGTCACTCTTTGCTCTGAAGTATTAAGCAAATCTTCATATTCTTCATTGTAATAAATTTTCTTAACTGCACTATATATCAGTCCAAGGGAAGATTCAGCAGCAACTGCTTTTACTTGTATTGGGTCCCTCTTATAAATACCTTGGATATTGCCAGAAATCTTTCAGGATTGTTCCCTTATAAATACTTAAGAGAATGATTCAGCTTCTTTGGAAATGAGCAGCAGGTTTTCCATAAAAAACAAGATTATTGATTATTGGTTCAAAACCATATTTTATATTAACGGGGAAATGTCCTTATAGCTCACCAAGGACAAACTGCCTGTACTAGTAACTAAAGAGGGCATAGGCACAGGTATGTTATCTCAGTTCTGCTAAACTGTTCTGGGCAGAGCCAACAGGCATGGGCCAGCTGCCACTCTTGTTGCCTGTTCCCAGTTTTGATTTGGGGTCAACCATGAGCTAACACACTTTAGCCAATGATGGATGTCAGCAACCTCTTTTGTGTACCAAGGTGCGTAGCTATAGACGTGGTGTAGCAGCTAGTCCAAAAGCAAGAACAGGGTTGCTGGGCTGTTTTAGTTGTCTGTAGAAATGTGTCCTTAGTAAGTGGGAAGGTAACAACTGATCAGCCATACTGTAGTTGGTGTACAGCAGTCCTAAGATCGCTTTAAAATACATTTTTCTTGTCTGTATTTTAACTAACATAAGTGGCTCAGTTACCTGGTTGCTGCAGAAGGGTCTTGGTCATACGCTATGGACAGATTCCAAAAAGGAAATATTCTTTTAACATTTATGTAAAAAGAAAGTTAAAATATAACAGCTTGTCTCTCCAAAATTGATTTAATTTCTTTTTAATGTTCTTGAAAGGTTGCCAAGATTTAAATTGAACTTCTGAATTTGATTTTGGTTTGCAGAATATGGTAGTTGCCAATGCAATCCCATGGGAAGAAAAAAAAAGTTTAAGACCTGTTCATTAATGAAAAATGTTCCAAGCTATGTTTGCTCTGTGCAAATTTGAAATACAGTTCATGAAAATACTCCATAGCATTTTTTCTATTCATATATTTGTCCTGGTTTGAACAACACAAGACTCATTTATCTTCTAATGTTTGGGAAAATTGCACTTTTAGAAGACTCTAGTGTCTGAATTTGTGAAAATATGTCCTTTATAGCTGGCTGTGGTATGTGGGTTTCAAGGTCTCAGTGTTTTTGAGCTCGCCAGGTGCAGGGATGAGGAGGAGCGAGACCTGAGCACTTGACCCAAGCTCGATTATTTCATACCATGAACATCACATTCAATATAAATTAGAAGGTTTGCTAAGAAGTTCTCTCTCTCCCTTGATGGCTGCAATCCTAAGAACTTCTTGCCCTGGTGCCGGACCCCTGAGCCCTTCCCTTCCTCCCAAAGCCGTAGCACTCGCAGTGTCCAGCATTTACTGTCCACTGCTGGGAGTACACAGCTTCCTAAGGATAGAATGGGCTGAGTATAATCCTTGTATATCTTATATTGGTGTCAGTATCAATATTGGTTTTTTGGTGTTATTAATGTTAATTATCTGATCTTATTTTATGAAATCTGTTTATATTTCAACCCTTGAGTTTCCTTGTTTTTTTCTCGATTCCCCTTCCTAGGTAGGGAGGGGTCATCAGGTGAGAGAATAATTGTCTAAACGACAATAAATTGTTGTGGGTTTCTCAAACCCTAACAATATTGTATCTCAATTATGCTAAATTTAAAAGATTAGTATTTAAAATACAGATAAGGAAATATTTTTAATTCATTACGTAACATTTTAGTAGAAAGCTTATGTTTCCAACAATCCACATTATTTCAGTATTACAGGCTTTCTGCTTAATGATACCATTGCACAAGGGGGCATCCTTTGCTTACAAATTCTCAGGACTCACCCCTGCCATTAAGGTAATAATGCTGAGGGATAACAGCCTGTCTCTGCTCTCTTCCCTGCTGTGTCCAGCCTCGTACAGTCCCATCACCAGAACATGAGGGGAGGAGCACCATGCCACAGCAAAGCTGTGGTTTATCTTACTTCTGGAGTAATTAAAAGCTATGCCTAATTGCATGGCCCCCACTACAGTTATTATGGATGTGGAAGAGGTCTTTGCACATTTTGCTCTCTGTCGGTAAAACCTGTCACTGTGGCTTGCAAACTTTGGCTGTTCTCCCATTTACGGCTTTGGTGGACTCTGGAGTAATGGTGAGGGGGAAGATAAATGTGAGATTTCTCCCACAGAAAAGCTGTGAACAATCAACATTTGCAATGCATTTGGGAACATTGCGTTTTCAGAATTGCAAAGGAGATTGCTTATATATCCTAAGGGAATGCACCTGGAGAATTTAAAAGCATTTTAACTCTACTCTGGAATTCCGTATGTCCACACTATGCAGCTCTAGGAAATGATTTAAATACCTCGTATATAAGATCTCATTTTTTGTACTGTTTCTTGGATTTTAAAAATAGCTTCTGTAGAGAACTAAGTAAATCAGCTATTCGCTTTCCACTGTTGTTTCTGTATGTACAGCAAGTGTTTTTCACCATCCATTCCATAGTTCTGATCATCTGGACTAGGACAGACTATTATTAACATGGGCTATACTTCCCTTCCAATCTCAGTGCCTGAGTTTATGGGAGATAGGCGAGGACATGGGTGGAGGGCAGGGAGGAATAATGCAGTTGGGCTGAATCCTGGGACAAATCCACAGTGTGGCTGAGGTGTGCACCAAATAGCAGTGCTTGGAAAATCATTCCAGGGCCCATTGTACAGACTTAACATAATGGACCACTACACTTTTATGTAAACCAGTCAAGACTGAGCAACTCCCACCTCTTCTAGTTTTCAGGATATATTGGAGAAAAAGTTCATGACTTTTACTTCCAGAAACTAAAGACATAATCATACTTATGTACAATCACAGTCTTCAACTTTATTGTATTTAAAACTACCTGTTACCGTTTATGAGACAATCCTTTTAGCTAGTCAAAGGAAGTTTCCTGTCAGAGAAAACAAAAAGGGAATTAATGTATCCATATCCAAGAAACCGCGAAGGAGCCTAGGCAAAAATATCTTTCTGAGTTTCAATTATATCTTCTGTTTTGTAGACAGATCTTCAACAGTTATGTACACAAAAGCCAAGGCAAAAGTATTTAGAAAGTTAAAATGAAAAACTTTTGTCCAGATTAGGAAATGTATTTTTGTGGAAAATATTCATAGGACAAAGTAACATTTTTCAACAAAAAAATATGGAAGAAAACACTTCAAACTTCCAGTTTGAACATTGGTGGAAAATTTCTGTAATGAAAAATGTTGACAAGAGCAGCTAAGAAAATCACATTGCTGCCTTCCACAGATAAGCTAGGAAAAACTGGATGAATAAACTTATTTGCTAAATTTAATAATGCCATGAAAAAAAAGAAGAAAGTTTTCTGTGGAATAAGAAAATGGTATTGTCGATCAGTGGCAATAATTCTCCTGAAATTTTTTGTTTGGTTTGGTATGTTTTTCTCTAAGCCTATTTTAAATCAATATTAAAGCTACTTAAAAATAATACTGTAAGAAGGTTTTAAATGTGAAGGGGAATTATTTCTTCATCTTCTTTTCAGAAAAGTACAAAAAAAATTTGCTCAAACCAAAAAAACAAAACAAAACAAGAAAATAAACAAAGAGCACACACAAAAAGGTTAAAGATTTGGTACAAGCTGAGATCACACAAGGAAAATTAAAGCCTGGAAAAGTGATAGTTTTTTCAGAGTTATGTATAGTTTAAAGTGAATACTGAAAAAGGCCTTTACATGGAATTGGTTATACAACCATAGCTCAACATTATTGCTATATATATAAAGTCATTATGACATTAACATTTACATTTAAATAAATATGCTGGAAAACATACAACAGAATTCATTCAATATTGTGTTAGAAACTGTACTTTATGGAATTCCCTGAATATAGGATTCACAGCTATGAGACAATCAGGTCAGAACAGGGTCCACTTGCTGTATATTTTTAATCCTAAAAGCAAAGTATCTGAAAGAAAAAGTGAAAGCAAAAGAAAGAAACAAACGAAGAAATAACATAGGGGGTAAAATATCTTTAAAATTCTAGTCCAAATTAAAGACAATGATAAAACTCGTCTAGGGCCAGAATTTCATCTGTATTTTTTCAACTATCAGTGAATAGTGTAAGGCCTGAATTTTCAGAAGAAGGTTACTGCTAGTGAAGCACCAAATTAAGCAACCAGATTATCAGAAGGTCTAAGCAGGTGATATAAAGCTGAGATTTTTTGAAAACATTCTAGTCCTTTCACTAATTCTATGTCAAATTACTAACTTTAGGTTTAATACACATGAACTTCACAGCAGGCTTCCTACTGACCTTAAAGAGCACCAGATCATCTCTACAACAGTAATCACTACCTATATTTGATTGTGTTAAACATTAAATGCCTTGAGTTTGTCATTAAAATATAATGCATTACACAGTGAGAATATTGTTTTGCACTCTCGCTGTTGGTATTTAGTATGAAATGCATTATAGTACTTCCACTTAATCAGATGGGCTTAATGGACAGAGGCCTGCCACTCTTAGACTTCTTTTTTCTTATTCAGATGCTACCAGGACAGCAGAAGACAACCAGCTCTTACCTCCTGAGAAAACACTTTAGAGTTTGACTGAACCATTGTAGCTACATAATGGTAAATTCAGTAGTGCTAAGACACATTCATTGGCCTCAAAATCAGTGGACAGGGTACACTTATACTAGTTAACCTCCAAAATGTATTAGCTACATCCAAACTGCCTACAGAAATAGTACGTGCCTGTGCTAACTCCTGAGCATGCCTGGGAGCTTTGGAGGCATCAGAGATTTGCCAGAGCCAAAACAACGTCTGAGTCTGTTATAAGGATTTAACAGCGTGGACGACTATATTTCAGTGTTGGACTCATTCACTGTTTACCAGTACAGATATAGCCAATATGTGGCAATATACCTGTACTTACAGAACAATAGTCTCCTAATGGCAGTGAACTGAAAAAGGACATCCCAGGTCATGTGATTTTTACCTGGTTTTCCTTTTCCAGCCTCGCTGGTCTTGGAGTTGTATTCCCCGCGCTTTTCTTTGTCTTACAGCCTTCACATCCTGGACAAGCAGTTGTTTTCCTTTGAAAATTTCTTTTTCTACTTCTTTGGTTTCCCTCCCATTTTTATGAAGGCTGGTCACAATTCTTTTCTTATCTTATTGCAGTATTTTCTCTTCATTAACCTCATTCATTAACCTCTGAAGGGCCTCCCTTTCCTTCTGAAAAACTGTGCAGCTAACGGGCTGCAGATGGTGGCTGAGATGCTCTAGGTCATTCCTAACATTTTGTCAGGTAAAACATACTCTCTTTCCAAATCTAATGAGTCCTTTCTAAGAAAAGATTATAAAAACAGAGAAGTAGACAGTAGATGTCATTGCTTTTCTTATGAATTGTTCTCAGTATATCCAAACCAATGTGATCTAGGGGTCAGCATTCCCAATAAGTTATTCCTTCTCCCTAAGCACCGTGAACCACTGTGACAAATCACTTGATGCAAATTTCAGATCAATAACAGCATATGGTACATCATTAAAACCGATCAACAGATTTCATTTTTAAACAAAATTTATCGAAATCAACCTGTTTTCCACTTACCCACAAAGTTAATTTCTTCTTCTTTGTAGCTCAAAACACCTGGACTTAATTTTTTCATAGATACAGGTGTTAATAAGACCCTTAAGCATCTGTTGCAAAATGAAAACATCCTGTAGTTTGGAGCTTTCTCAGCAAAAAGAGATCTTTTTTAAAAAAACTCAGAAAATTATAAACTTTTGAAGTTAATAAATCTTTGGACCATTTAAGGAACACTTTGGGCTCACAGTGCTTACACCACCTTCTAGCAAAGCACATCAAATATCCATTTGATTTTGTGAGCCTTATGAGGTTTACATACAGTTTTATTTATGCACTGAGTAAAGGACAATGGGCTTGGTGCGCTGCTGGACTCAAGGCTTTATGTAAGAAAAGAGAACCTACATATTTTTATACAATTTTATACACTTAATATATTTAGTGTGTGTATATATGTGTATTCATAAAGAACCTACTTATAAGTACAGAAGATGTCTTATAAATGTATAAATATATATACATATATTCACATATATAGTATAAACATACTACTCTGCTCACAAATATATACATAACTCAACATATATAAAGTACATGTATATGCAAAAAGACATGCACAGATGCATAAACTTACAGGCGCACATCTTCATTTTGCTGTTGCTTGTGATGATTCATTTTTATACTTGACTTAGTTCCAGTGTTCACACACATCAGAGAATGATAACTGGATGTAACTGACACATCTATCTAGCCATCTATTTGCCTCCCCCAGTTCTCTGTAATGCCTACGGTCATTAATCAGTTCACTCCTTAGACTGAAGTTAACAAGCAGGGAACAGGAAAATGGAACATCCCAGTAGGCTGTCATAACCATAAAATAAAAATCCTGCAAACCGCTTATGTGGTAGACAGAATCTTTTCTTTTGTGAATAGTTCCCTTGAATCCACAATGATTATTCAAAGCAGATAAGGGGTTTTTTTGGGGTGGGGGTTGAGGTGGGAGGGGTGTTACTTAAAGTCAGGAGGGTGAACACCCACTACTGACCCTGTTCAAACTGAATGCAGACATTCTTCTGGTGAAATCAAGTCTTCACCTTCAGAATAAAAGAGGTTTTGTCACTCACTGTGTCATAATCCAGTCTCCTGCCTGCTCCTGCACACTGCAGCTATGTGTTCCTCCCCCAATGCAGCAAATCACAGAGGAATATGTTTTTCCAAAACCAAGCACTGACTTTTAAATTCCCCATAATCACACATTTTGGTGGGATGAATTATAAAATAGGTTTATGTTAACTTAGTGTGAGAAAGGATGCCTTTACAAGCCAGCTTTCAAATTGTTACTATTTTTAGCCTAGAAATAACAAAATAAATGTGTTCTTGTTTCCAGAAAAGTGGCATTTCTCATTTAATCACAAATGGGATTTTTTCAGACTTTCTGGCTTAATAGTAGATTTGTTCCAGACATTGTTTCAGAGTTCCTTTAAAAACAGAAAAGACATTTCAAAAAATATAAAAAATTACCTGAGAAGATTTTTTATTGGTAAGTATGTACAATCTTTATATCAAACGTTTAGACAGAATTTAATATCCTTCAGGAGAAATGTTTGTTTATTAAGAAAATAAATACATCACAAAACTTTTGAATTTGCTCCCATTTCTAATGTGTAAAACTGTATCACTCTGACCTGTGACAAGAGTTTTTTCCCTTGTTGTTTTGTTTTGTTTTCTCACTTGGAACAAATTCTCCATCTCATAATGCAAGATGTATTTCTCAAGATTGCTATTTCAGCTGCAATAATTATTTATTCTTCAAAGAAATTAGAAAAAGAAAATAAAACATTCATCATTGAATACTGATATTAAACTGTGCTCTGTTTCTTTTCAAACTTTTGTTTTCTTCTCATGTCCTTGACAGATTTTAGGATTCTCTTGTTACACTGTGCACTCTTACAATACATAATATTTCATTTGTTTTTCACTAAGAAAGATCCAGTGTCTCTTGCTGATTTCATTTTACCATTAAATTGAATTTAACATTAAAGTTTCACTCTTTAAAACATCACTCTTATTTATTATAATTAAAACAAGAATATTTGGCATGCTCAAGCCATTTACAAAATTTATATGTACATATACAGAACACATCTAATTAGAAAGAAGTTGTACTGAATCTCAAAGAGGTTTGAAAAACATATCCTAATATTCTGTTCATGCAGATTTTCTGTTAACATTGGTCCCTCTTGATACACTAGTATAAACATATTTGTAGTTGTATGTTGTATTATTTACAAAACTGTCTTTTGTCCAATAAATAACATTTTGTACACTCAGACACTTCATAAGACACAATATGCAATATGTCTAGAGAAATCTGAGAAAAAAACTACAGAACACAGGAGATCTCCTGACCTGAAAATTAGTTACCCATCTATTTTTACAGTGAAAAGGGAAAATGTTTAGTTGCTTTTCTTGCAATTTGTTGAAGTAAGTATGATTCCGCTTACACTGACACACCCGAGGCGATAGTCTTCCTGTCCATAACAGAGCAACATAACTTGAAAGATTAAAAACTCTGAGCCTGATGTTGCATGAATTCCATACCAAATCCTCTCTTTGTCAAATGGGAGGACTTGGTTTGTCAAAAGCGGCCCTTTAGGTATGACAGAGACAGAGGCAAAATAAAGTCACTTCTGTAGCTCTTAAAATCAGATAGCGTGGGTCTACATGGAAGCTCTATGAATCTTCAAAATCTTCCTTATATGCAACCAAAGATCAAGACCTCAGCAGTGGTGCCTTGAAATATGATCCTCTTAAAGTGGATTTGTAATTGTTCATTTCTTTAAGCAAAATCTTAGCCAACAAAATTTTCTGATACAATAACTCTACAAGCCATAATACAATTCCACATTCCATAGTTCCAAATTATTTTTGTCATTATTCATATTATCATATCTTATGATGTCATTTGGAGGCAAAAAGTGAGAATGTGTCTCATTTTGCTACAGATTAATTGGAAAATTAAGGTAGGATTCATCGTACTTTCCATAGTAATCTAAAAGTTTAATTTACATTTGCTGTTTAATCTTTCTGTGCAACATAGAAAGACTAGGGCCTGAGAGGTGGATGCTTAGATAAGTGGGGTGACTTCTCCTGAGGAAGCGCCTCATTCTCTTTCTTGACTGGGAAGAGTTTATGACTAACAACTAATTTTCAGCAAAGGTCATGTCTGATGGATCTCATCTATAGTGAAAGAGAATTTGTAACTGAAAGGACCAGCAACATAATGACTTAATATATCACACCTTCTTGTCCTTACAGCAATTAACACAGTATCCCAGCCAGGATTAAGGGTGTTTAAATATTTTTGGAAGGTATTCATAGAGCGTAGTGTTCAGTTATGAAAAAAGAAAAAGTACTTAAGTGTATCCTGGGTGTTATGATTATTGTTATTGCTACCAATAAAATACAACTGTAACAAAAAAATTAGAATAATTGTCCATTAATCTGACAAGGAAGATGTACAAATAAAGCAAAATTACTTATAAAAATATTGGGATTCTGAGTACATCTGAAGCTGAAAATGTTACACCTAGGGACTAAATGCCACACTTGCAAGAGAAAGTTGGTCACTACATTCCGTCTTACTGGTCTTCTTGTTTAGATAACACATTACAGCAATTTTTCGTTTGTTGCATAGGAATGTAATATAGAAAATCAAGGAGTTTAATCCTGATTTTTTTTATATTTGCTGGGTAACACTGAGTTTCACTATTTTATGTAAAACTTATTTCTCAGTCTACATGAGCACTCAATCATGTATCTGTATTACTAATACATTTTGAATCTCCATTGCATAGTGCACATCAAACATAGAGATCCTTAGCCTGAAAGAATGCATAAACATGCAAATATTTTTTTATTATTAATACTCTCTCGTTGGTAAATTCTCTATTAGAGCTGCAGTCTAAAACGTAACATTTAACAGCTGTTTAAGCATCAGTTATCTGCTTGGCACCAGGGGCTGCTTTCCTTCTCAGTAGCACTTTGCAAACTTTATGACTCCCTTCTGTCATATCCTGAAACAAAATGCTTGCTGACACAGACCACTTTTTCATGTACTTAAGTACACCGTAGATTTTCAGGGTATTTACATCAAGTCTCAAATCTTCAACTTTATGACCCATTCCCTATGAGCTCTATTCTCTTTCCTGATATACACCATTTCTGGATTGTTTTCTTTATTTCCCATAGCATGTTTTCAGAGATTGGCAACTCTTGCAAAATGTGTCCCATGGGTGTCAATTTTAACAGAATAGAAATAACAGATTGGGGTTAAAAAATGACCTTGGATTGCAAGTAGTCCATGCACTGTCTGAAAGATAATCCCTGCCGAAGAGCAGCAATGACATGCTGAAGAAGCTTCCAGGAGGATGCTTGGGCAGCTTTCTTCATCATGACATCTCAGGGAAGCTGAAGATGTCTTTTTAATTAGTCACTAAATGATAGAAACAAATTTGTTCCTAAAAAAAATATTGAATTCAAACTATCTTTGGAAATTAATTTCATCCAAAGTATTCTGACAGATCTCATTCCTGTTACCGAGTTTTTGCTCTGTTCTTTAGGTGATCACAGAATCACAGAATCACAGGGGTTGGAAGGGACCTCTGGAGATCATCTAGTCCAAACCCCTTGCCAGAGCAGGGTCACCTAGAGCAGGTTGCACAGGATGGCGTCCAGGTGGGTTTGGAATGTCTCCAGAGTCGGAGACTCCACCACCTCTCTGGGCAGCCTGTTCCAGTGCTCTGCCACCCTCAAAGGAAAGAAGTTCCTCATCATATTCAGATGGAACTTCCTATGGTCAAGTTTGTGCCAGTTACCTCTTGTCCTATCACTGGGCACCACTGCAAAAAGACTGGTGCCATGCTCCCAGCACCCTCCCTTTAAGTATGTATAAGCATTGATGAGATTCCCTCTGAACCTCCTCTTCTCCAGACTAAAAAGACCCAAGTCCCTCAGACTTTCCTCATAACAAAGATGTTCCAGTCATCTTTGTAGCCCTCTGCTGTACCTTCTCCAGCAGTTCCCTGTCCTTCTTGAACCGGGGACTCCAGACCTGGACACAGTACTCCAGGTGCGGCCTCACCAGGGCAGAGTAGAGGGGGAGGATAACCTCTCATGACCTGCTTGCCACACACCTCTTGATGCACCCCAGGATGCCATTGGCCTTCTTGGCCACAACGGCACATTGCTGGCTCATGGTCATCCTGTTGTCCACCAGGACTCCCCGGTCCCTTTCCACAGAGCTGCTTTCCAGCAGGTCAGCCCCTAACCTGTACTGGTGCATGGGGTTATTCCTCCCCAAGTGCGGTACCTTACACTTGCCCTTGTTGAACTTCTTGAGATTTCTCTCTGCCCAACTCTTCAGCCTGTCCAGGTCACGCTGAATGGCAGCACAGCCTTCCGGTGTGTCAGCCACCCCTCCCAGTTTGGTGTCATCAGCAAACTTGCTGATGGTGCCCTCTACCCCTTCATCCAGGTCATTGATGAATATGTTCAAGAGGACTGGACCACTGGTCAAAGACCTCCAACTAGACTCTGTGCCACTAATCATAACCCTCTGAGCTCTATCTGCCAGCCAGTTTTCAATCCACCCCACCGTCCATTCATCCAACTCACACTTCCTAATCTTGCCTATGAGGATGCTGTGGGAGACAGTGTCAAAAGCCTTGCTGAAGTCAAGGTGGACAATACTCACTGCCCTCCCCTCATCTATCTGTCCAGTCACGCCATAGTAGAAGGCTGTCAGATTAGTCAGACATGACTTCCCCTTGGTGAATCCATGTTGGCTACTTCTGATAACCTTCTGTTCCTCCAGATGCTTTGAGATGATGCCCAGAATGAGCTGTTCCATCATCTTTCCAGGAATGGAGGTGAGGCTGACTGGCCTGTAGTTGCCCTTTTTGAAGACTGGCGTGACATTGGTTTTCCTCTAGTCTTCAGGCACCTCGCCTGTTCTCCAGGACCTTTCAAAGATGATGGAGAGCAGCCCAGCAATGACTTCTTCCAGCTCCCTCAGCACTCGCGGATGCATCCCATCAGGACCCATGGACTCGTGGATATCCAGTTTACTTAACTGATCTCTAACTTGATTCTCCTCAACCAAGCGAAAGTTTTCCTTCCTCCATACTTTCTCTGTTACCTGTAAAGTCTGGGGCTCCTGAGAGCTCCTGATGTTCATTATGATGGAGTTTGTGGTTGGGTGAATGATCAGGCAAAAGTATGACAGATGTCTAGGGGCTGGGCAAGTCTGTTACATTCAGAGGAAGAGTCACAGATGTAGGTAAGACCATAAGAAGGTCTGTCAGGTTAGGCTTTGATGGCCTTCCCTGACACCTAAGACTCTGGCGAGCAAAAAGAGAATGACTTGAGTTTCTGAGTCCAGGGTAAAGAAGGATAGGGACCTGAAGAGAAACTGAAGTGATTCAGACTCAGAGTGGGAGAACAGACTGTCTACAGTGGCCTCAAGACAAAGGCTGATGGCGAAAGCTGAATACAAAAGGAAGATATTGAAATGCCTCAGCACTGACTTGGTTATGTGATACAACCATGAGAAAAAGATCTAAAGAAATGATGTTGTATGGCAGCGCTGTTACGTTTGCTAAGCCAGCTACTGTGGTGGGGAAAAAAAGACAAATTTTGAGCTGAAACAACCCTCATCCCCTTATGACAAGCAGATGCCTCTGACCAAGGAGCTGCAGGGCAAGGTGCTGGGCACAGGCAGAGTGTGGTGAGACAAGGATGCCCTCGCCCCCAGTGCAGCCCCCTGGCTCCACAACGGGAGCGGAGCAGGCCCACGTTGGTGGACCAAGGTCAGTCACAGCCCTTCAAGACAGACACACTGCTGTGGCACGCAAGCCCAAAGCCCAACAGGGATGTCCTGGCAGCAAGCAGGAGAGGGGCATGGCCAGGCACGGTGATGAGGGACAGAACCAAGACGCAGTCATGCAGCCAAGGAGATGGCCCTGGCTGCCAAACCCTGGGAGTGCTGGGGTTGGGGTCGCAGTCAGGGCCTGACATGCTCACATAAGCGATCCCAATGAAAGAATTGGTCATTTATCAGTAGAAAATTGCATCTTGAAAAATAACCGCCCAACCACTGATCTCTCTTAGAGAGAGCTACAAAAGCCTTGAGAAGATGAGCCCGAGAACTCAAACACATCACTCCTGTGGATGCCAAATCATGGGCTTGATAAAGTTATGGTTTTGTGACATATTATAAACTTTTTCTCACACTTTCTCATTCTGTCTCTTAATGCTCATATGCTCTGCATCCTGTCCTGTGCTGTATGCTAAAAAAAGTCCTGCTCCTTTGTCATAGAAAATAACCACCACATCTCTCCCTTTATTTAAATCCTCCCCACCTCAAGTGTGCAACTTACTTTTTTCTCTCAATAATCTAACTGATAAACCTCATTAAAATATCAAAACCTGGCATTTAGATCTGAATTTTGTTGCTTTTCTTCCAGACTTGAAGAAATGTTTGCTGTGCCAAAAAACTCATCTATTTTTGTCACTCAATAAAATATTTTCTTTACCCGCAAATCTTGTTTTGCTTATGGTTACGGAAAGACTTGGTTAGATTTATGTTAACATTTGAACTACATTTTCTCTTAATAACTGCATAGCAGCAGGGATAGTGTAGAACCTTGGATGAGACTCCTGGGAAGAAGAAAGGGAGGCAGCATCCAGGCTGGCTGCCAGATTGCATGAGCTCCATTTTAGAAAGAGTCCTTTTTTCGATGCCTTGTCTTACAATAAGTCTATGTGCTAAGGCATTTCTGGATACTGTTCCTAACTGTGTTTGAATCATGTAGCCAGTCTTTGATGGAGCTTTTATCCAAAAGTTGATCGACATTACTGTCTTCTACAGTCTAGGGTATACTCATGAACTCACTCATTACTTCGGAGACACAGGTAAATTAAGAATTATCCCAGTTCAACTTGGTGAGATTTTTCATAGATGAAAAGGCCATGAAGTTGAACGCACAGTTGTGGGCATATTTGCAGTGCCTCCATGAGAAACTAGTGTGCAAAAAACATCACTGCCATCAGCCGCAAATCCATCTTACTAGGAGCATCAACAGGTTTTGTGCTACATTTCTGACCGGTAGTGTTAGTCACACAGTAAAACATATGCTATTTGACTTTCACGTGTGTTTGACTTTACCTCAATAAAATAACCTCGACTATTTGACAATTAAAGGGTCATCGAAGGGAAATACAGCAAATAAAAAAAATATGTTCAAATTTATTCAGTGAGCAAGAAAAACTGTATTTATTAGTTTCTTCTTTTGTCCAAATTACTCTTCTCTTCTCTTCTCTTCTCTTCTCTTCTCTTCTCTTCTCTTCTCTTCTCTTCTCTTCTCTTCTCTTCTCTTCTCTTCTCTTCTCTTCTCTTCTCTTCTCTTCTCGTGTGGTTCAGGTGAGTTTTCATGTATGTATACTCTTAGGTAAAAAGTTAAATAAGAAAAAAGAATGGAGAATAACTATTCATAAATGCATTTACTTTTGAATCCAAATTGAGTCAGATTCCTCACTGTAAATTCTATTTTGATGCTCAATGAATTTGTGATTCAAAGTAGAGAGCTGATAATACTGAAAGCTATTATGTCATGACTCAAAAAGAAGTTAAGAGTCCTCAGGGCCTCACAGGATTATTGTTCTAAGCAGAGCTAAAGTACCACAGAGAATGTTATTTAAAACAATAAGATTTATAATCTAATGAATTCCTAGATGGTTTGATCAAGGCATTGTTCAAAAGCAAAAGCAAAGTGAAATTAAAGGAAGTGTGAAAGAACAACTCACAGACAATGGAAAGAAAATGAATGAAAGTAAATAAAACATCCTCTGGATTTTTGAACACCGTAGTGGCTGAACAGAGGAATTTGGGTGAGTGAATGCATACTCAGTTCTGCAGTGAAAAGGCACACTGTGGTAAAACTAGGGCTCAGGCAATCCTCTGTGTTGAGATGTGATGCCTTAGGCAAGCTCCAAGAAATTATTCTGTCCTATTATAATTATTCAGGTAAAAAAGGAAGTTCTAGACAAAGCATGAAAAGTCAGAAATATGATTAGCAAAGTAAATAAATCTTTATGCACTAATTTCCAGGAGTGCAAAAGGGTGCAAAAAAGACAATTTACAAGAGGCAGGGGAGAACGAGAGAAATACCATACCCTTTCAAGTCAGTAATTAAGCAATACTGAGAAAAAGCAGTTAATTAAAAGAAATCATTAAGATTCCCTATTTGTCCTAATGCAGCTAATCAGTAACCTTTTCGGCAGCAAGTACTAGAACGAAGAAGAAAACCAACTACAGAGTACAGTGGATATCCAAGACCTATAAGCTATTCATATAACATTCACTTACCCTTATCCAAGTTTGAAAATAAATTTTAAACTCATTCCTTGCCTTGCATCCAGTTTATAAATGTTTGTCTTTAATGTAGGCCTTGCATTGTCACCTATGTGCTAGTGTATTTTTTGTAAACCACCTATTACTATTGTGTTAGACAGTACATAATGCAGAGAACCTGCAGTTTCTGATCCAGAGAATAAGGAACTGGAATTTAGACAATACTTAGCAGAAAAGCTACAGTTAGGACACCTGTTCAACATGTCTCATATTGGACAACCTTGTAATGAGAGACTTATTGTTGAATTCTGACCCATTATTCATACAACCATTAAAAAGAGAATGCCTGATGCATTAGTCTAATTTTACATTCTTTGATCCTGAATAACCTCAGTGAAGGTTAGAAGACCAAGTTGTGTGTTACTGGAGAAGTAACTTCTTGAGATAAACTTTGGTCATTTTTTTATATTTTTATACGGTAATTTAGCTGCAGTCTATATGCCCAGCTTTCAAAAAAAGTCTTCATGAAATTATCCTGTATACCTATATGAATGAGTTTTGTATCTTCAAATACTCAGATTTAGAATGCTCAAATTTCCATTATATCATTGTTCTTAAGTTTTATTCTGAAATTTGTTCGTTTATATATTGAGATTCAGAAAAGAACGACCATGACACAACATTGGAATTTGTAGAACAAACTAGAAAATCTCATTTTATAAGTATAGCTTTACACTTGTTTTAATTACAAATAGTAGAACTGATAAAGAAAAAGAATTGTCCAGCTATTGACTTTTAATTAACTTATTTTTTTTAATTACAGTGTAGAGTGACTTTCTACATAAATAAAGTTTATTAGGGTAAATCTTAAAAATTATCTCTCAAAGTGTTTCTTAGAGCTAAAAAAGAAAGTCTTCATTTCCAGAAACAGTGAGTACCACTTATAATAACAACAGTTCAGAATTTCACTGAAGCAACTAATCTTGAGCAAACCATATGACATCCCAAAATACTTTTCTATGCAGTCAGGGAGACTATTTGGAGACAGACAATGAGAAATATCTTTAATGAAATTCCAGTTGTGCTTTTCCTGTCTGTTTATCAAGAATATCATATTTTGCATATTCAAGGATGGAGTTTTCAATTATTTTATTGTTAGAAAGAAGAATTTATTATTTTTTTCAAGTTACAGTGTCTTTTTAATATTGAAGTACAAGATTATACAGTATGACTAATATACTTCTATATGTTATATAGGAACATAGAAATGACTGAGCTGTTTTACCAAGGGCCAGGTATGTCAGCTCTTGGAAGAAATATCAAATGACCTTTTTCCTAACATACATCTCAGCCTCTGGCAACACAGGCTGAAAGATCTGTTGCACTCATGATGAAGAAGCAATACTAGGCTGGAAAACTGTTGCTTCTTCACTGCATTCCATTCATCAATTTGCTCTCTATTATAAACTTTTTTTTCCTGAAATGAAATCATTGAAGTGGCCAGATAATGAAAAGGTTTTGGTAGTGCTCAAGTTAGTTATATTTTATTTTTATCTTATTTTCTTGCTAAAGAAAAAAAAGCCTGTCTTCCCAAGACTGGCTGAATTCAGAGTGTTATTCTTTCGTCGATTCGGTGCCTTGGTGAGCCAGTCTTTGTAATAATATCTTGACCTATTAATACACAATTTATTAATTGATATGCATTACATGACTGATTGCCTCTTTTCTAGTGGCCAAAAATTGTCAGTGGATACTTAAAAACTGAGGAGTTTCTTTTACTTTTTTTGATTTCTATCGTACACAGCATTGCTGAGATCTCTCCTTTTTCCAGCCAAACTTAAGAGGCATTAAAACCTGGTTATAAATGGGTTCTGAAACCATTGATTTCTACTAAAAAGACTACTTCAGTCTTTGAATGTGTTTTTAAACATAATTTTTAAGGAGACTTTTAAACTTTGAAAAATCATTACATAATCTCTTATTGCCTATCTCTAAAACTGTTTTTGATTTACTACATTTGATGAAATAATTCCTTAAGAAATGCAAATGAACTAAATCTCCAGTGTGTGTTATTTTGCTAGTCATATTGCTTCTTACATTAGTACTCAGGTTCGATATCAAAATACCTTGACATTGTCATAAGTAAGGCATATAACAAATATAATAATTAATATAAGGCTTATTTTGAAACAATATTGGAAATGATTATCAGAAAATAACTTATCTGACTATGTGCAAACTAAGCAGATACTAGTAATAGCGAGAGAAACTGAACAAAAGTAAATAACAACCTCCTGAAAACTTTTTCAGTCCTTAGTATGTTTCCTAAACTTACAATTTTTAGGACATTTGAGCATTTATAGAAGATAGGTATTATCAATAAAAAGAAAAAAACAACATGCCAACACCACCTTTCAGGCATTTTTAAGCTTTAGAAAAGTGGGATTCTTTTTCCTTGCAAAGGGAAATAAGAGAAAGCAAACTGGTTTTAGAGTGTATTTTCATGACTGACAAAACACCTCTGGCTTCCTTCTTACTCCAGAGTAGACAATCTTCACAGTTTTTAAGACACAGCTCCTTCTTAAAAAAGGTATTTTGCAACAAGTTGCTTGAGCTGTAGTGCACTCTTTAACAAAAGACATTTTCTAGAAATGTAAAGCATTCTCGGTTTTGATAAATGTGTTGCGTATTCATTTTTTTCCTTCAGATCTACAGTCTGACATTTATAGGGTTTACTGCTTGCTTTGAAAATCACCCTTTCAATGTTTTATTCAAAGCCTAGTTTACAGTAGCTAACACTTAGGCACATCTTTCAAAAGAAAATGTAAAGAGTAATGATATAAAATTTAAATGCAAAAATTTGCTGAGTTTCAGATTCCCTTTAAACGTTATACAATTTGTAGTCAGCAAAAGGTAGGTCTCTTAGAACTGTCCTCAGTGTGAATACTTTATGTATTTACAACCCCCCAAAAAGATGAAAAGTATATAGTATAACTTTAAGCACAACAAAAATTATCTCCAATATCACCTAGCATTCAGAAGCAAGAGGTGCAGAAACAGAGCAAGCAAAGAGATTTTTCATGAGCACATTGATTCAGGTTTGTACTGTGCTTTTTCCTTGTGCCAAAAAAGTTTTCCATTCAACTTTGCTTTAAATGGATACCTCACCTCCTAGCCTGGGGGGATAAAGCTGGGAGGACATGATGCTCTGCAGCTTCATTCTCTTTTGTGTCTGTGGCTGTTGGAACTGGCATTCCCCTACTGTAATAGTCTAAAAGGGCAGCGTAAGATCAAGACAGCCTTTCACCTTCTGGCAACTGAGGAAGAGTCTAGTTGCAATAGGGTGACATTGTAAGAATACGTATTCTGATAAGTGATTGAACCACAGGTATCTGTGCCTTATTACACAGTGGCTATGACCTGTAAAGAATGTCATATGTTTCATTTTCTGTAAGAAGTCAAAATGACTCATTCCATGTGAAGGTAAATGAGTTGCTCAAGTGGAAGAAGTGATTCACAGACCATAAGGGCAAGAGAGATCCTATTTGTAGTCTGAGACTCCAAAGACTTCTTGGGTAATCAATACAAACCCCTCAGATGCAGCAGAGGATTGGCTACCAAGGTACAAGAGAGGCAAAACTGCAGAGGAGGCTGGAGAGGAAAGCAAGTTTTTTGTAGGGATTAGGTTAGGTTAGATTAGATGACTGCAAGAGCTGTCATATATTATAAAATCCGTTCTGTGGCAAAACCAGTATTCCGTGATCCACAGCTTCCAAGTTGTAGCTCATTAGCTGTATGCTTGAGCATGCTCGAGTGTCTTCTTCATTCGTCTCGATATGAGGTAGACTTGATGGCTCTTACAAAGCTTGTTCATTTTACCTGGTACACTTGTTGCACTAGTACACTTGTGCCACCCACATTCTTCTGTTTTCTCTCCACAGATTTCCTGACTGCTCAATTCCTCTTGCTTGCCTATTTATTGTTTGCTTGTAGTATTTGTTTACAATATCATGTCTAAACCCACTGATCAGTGCTAACACCCTACCAGCACTGCTGTCAGAAGGTAAATGACTTTTCTTCCTCCATCTCTGCATCCTCTTCCTAGTGCTGACACAAAGGTTTGTACAGCCAGCAGTTAAAATCTGTACAAATACCTGCCATTAACATCTAAGACCTAGATTTTTAAAGTCAGTGAAGACCTGAATATGCAGTTAGACATGCAGGCATCTTTTGAAAATGCTGTTAGATTCTTATTTTCATCTCTCTGAGATTAAACATGTTTCACAATCCAGCCCTTTGTCTCTTAACATTCAAAAGTTTAAGCTTTAACTTTCACTCTTCTGTTCATCCTGTCTAGAGCCTAACAGACCAAATTTACATGGTAACAGGAGTGTTTGTCAATATCCATCAATGTACTGTATGTAAAATTAGTGGTCAGAGAGTTTTTTATTTTATTTTATTTTATTTTATTTTATTTTATTTTATTTTATTTTATTTTATTTTATTTTATTTTATTTTATTTTATTTTATTTTATTTTATTTTATTTTATTTTATTTCATTCTATTCTATTTTATTCTATTTTCCAAAGGTTTTCAACCACTTTTACTTTATATCTATAGCAGTTTTGTTAAACACTGTTTAAATCACACATTCACAGCATTACATTGTACTGGAGCCTGTCAAATGTTGGAGTCCATCACAATAAATCTTATGTCACATTACACTGAACTGTGTCATCTAGGGACCAGTGTGTAATGTGAATGTCAAATTGTCATCTATGGTTACACTTCCTAAGGGAAGTAGTGGAAGCCCCATTGTTAGAATAATTTAAAATGAGACTGGGCAAACCACTAGAAAATTATACTGTGGGGAACAATCTCACTCTGGCAGGGAGGAAGAAATAATAGGGTTTTTCTTCTGTCTTCAACTTTTGTTAACCTATGAGACATGAGATGGTAGGTATTGTTTTGTTTGTATGTGACACACTGTAATAGACCTGTATTGTTCAGTAGTTTTTGCTTCTTATGTCGTGTCATGTACAGACATCACTACCAATTTACACAATCTATGGTTCCAAACAGATCACTTTTTGTTGTTCTAGAAGGGATTGGTATCAAATGGTAAAATTGACTTAGTAATGTTCGTCTTATTTCTCCTATTGCTGTCTTGTTTTCTTAGCTATTGAGGCTTAAGTGTAAAATCAAGCAAATAAAACTTGAGAAGAGGAAGACAGAAAAATATCAGGTATTTTAAAACATATAGAAATCTTTTCTTCTGCAAAAATCTTCTACTGAAATTCAAATAAAATACAGACATAATAATGCAAATGCTGGAAAAATGAATGCATGATACAAAACCCCCAATTTGTACTATTCTGTCATTATTAAATACATCTGCTAAACACAAGGAAAAAAATACAAACATAAAAGTTCTGAAAATAAATAAGTCCATTTTAAAAGTGTATGTACTTATATATATAATTTGTATATATGGTACATATATACACATGATACACAAATAACCATATACATAATGTATATGCATAAGACATAAATAACTTCTCCTATATAATACATACAATATATAGATTTGGATGATTAAAAGTATGTAGTATGTGTATAAAATGCAATAATATCCAGGCAATGTGAAATTACCTCATTTTGCTTCAGGATCATTCTCAAAATATGGTAAGTGCAAAGCGTCCCAGGGCAGGTAACCAACTGCTTCACAGGTGTGTTAAAGGTTACGGGTTCAAGCACAGTCTTGATTTTGGAGGTTGCAAGCACTCACTTACTGGTCTTGCTAATTCAACATGCTTGTAGATTATTGTAGGGTCGTGTCTTGGAGGAGACAAACTGGGTTGCTGTCTGGAAGAGCAGACTGCCAGAAATGGAGAGGATGACCCAAGGGACATCCATGCAGTTGGTCTCCACTTTCTGTTGAGTAATTGAATATAAAGAGCTTAGTTGTCCTTTCTACTGATACCTCTAAGGTTTGGGGTGGGCAAAGTGGTAACTAATCTTATGGGAAGTGTTCTCCCACCAGAAGCAGCGGCAGTCACTTCTATCTGTTACATCAAACAGCAAAAAAGTGCCCATTTCTCTAAACACTCATCTCACCCTTGAGATACTACAGGTCATCTTTTTCTACACTGAAGAGCCTTGAAATGGCTCTATATCATAATACTGGAAATCATATATGTGTTTTTCAAATTTTACATATTTGAGTTTTTTTATTATCACAGGTAATTTTTATACAGTAATTGTGACAAACCAATACTAAATATGACTAGAAATTCTGGGTGGGATACATCTCACCTGGCTTTAGAAATCTGCAATGCAGGTATTTCCACTGAGTTCCTCACCTCAAATTTGTTTCGGAGGCACTGGAGAGAAACACACATTTAAAGAGAAGGATTTATCTGGCCTATCTAGACATCTGTATTTGGATGAAATGATTGGCATGCTCAGTGTGTTTTTGCCTACTGAGTATAAAAGGACCAGGGGTGAAGAGCTTAGAATCTGTACTGCACTTGGTCAGCTGAACCTTCTCTTGGATTTTGACTTAAAGGTGTTTCATACAAATATGATTAAGCTAAATTTCTTACTGCAACATTGATAAGACTCCACAACCTCCCTGGGCAATTTATTCCAGTACTTAGTTTCCCTCACAGTAAAAAAACCATTTCCTGATGTTCAGATGGAAGATCCTGTGTTTGAGTTTGTGCCCATTGCCTCTGGTCCTGTCATGGAGCACCACTGAAAAGAGCTCTTCTTTGCACCCTTCCTTCAGGTATTTGTATACATTAATAAGATTCCCCCCAAGACTTATCTTCTCTAGGCTACACAGTCCAGCTTTCTCAGCCTTTCCTCATATGTGAAGTGCTCCAGTCCCTTGATTATCTTAATGGCCCTTCGTTGTACTCTCTCCAGGATGTCCATCTCTTTCCTAGACTGAGGAGGCCAGAACTGGACACAGTACTCCAGGTGTGGCCTCACCAGTGCTGAGTAAAGGGGGAGGATCACCTCCATCAACCTGCTGGCAGCACTAGTTGTCAGCAGTAAACTCTTCATAATCTTGAGACTGACGTAGATCCATCAACCTTAGTAGAGAGTGTCTACAGCTCTGATACCTGCATGAAATAAAGAAGTCCTTGTTATGATACAAGGGGGGAAAAAAACCCTGAAACTAGTAGTGAAGGTGGTTGTTCAGACAACCCTACAAACAGAACTGGGGATTAGAGGAAAGACTAACATTTCTCCTGTTGATTTCTCCTTTATGTCATCAATCTAGTCACTTTGTTTCAGCAGGGCGTGGCACGTCACGGTAGAAGTACTTGCGAAGGAGGGTAAAACTGGGGCAAAAAATGCACGGAGTCCCTTTGGCACTGCTTGTCTTATGGAAATGGAGCAGGAAGAATTATTGTGCTACTGCTGGAAATTCTGAACAATGCCATTAGAAGTAAATTTTTTTTCCTTCTTTCCCAGGGCATAAAAATTTAGCTGTGCTTAAGCAACTGAGAAGTCCTGCTCTGGTCTTCTTGGATAGCTGTGATAGAAAAATCAGCACTGGGATTGCCAGGAACTAGAGTAGAATGAAGGAAACAATGAGGCTGCATCTATTCTAGTCAAGACCTCAGGCCAGGTAGTACAATATAGTATCATCCATACAGCTAAGACCTTCTGTCCTACAGAAAGTATAGCTTCATCCAAAATGTTGAAGAGAATGGTTTGGGGGTACCACATGCTACCTCCCAAAGCCTGTGCTGGCTGTGCCAGGGATTCAAACTTTGGCATACTCCCAAACCAGTATAATTAAATAAGATGAAAAATGTCAGTCTGTATGGTGGTGTTGAAACCTTGCTTCAAAACAGAACCTGAGAAGATAAGAGAATAAAAGACAAACTTAGACTCCAGGCTTTTGGGGAAAATGTTTTGGAAACTGCAAAAAACAGAAAAGTCAGGAATTGGACATGTTCCTTTTTCCAGTTCATGTACAGTCACAGCTCAGACAGAAATACTGGGCTATACAACAGGATTTATCCTACAAAAAAAGACAGGTAAGTCTTTTGTTGCACTGCAATATTGAATGATATGCCAAAAGATTTCTTATCACTGCCCCTCAGTAGTAGTAGGTGGGCTGTGTAGTTTTTGCCAGGCATTAGTCATGGCCAGCAACAATTTTTGTATTAACTTAGTGTAATTTGGCTGCCTTGATAGAGTGCTGACAGAATTTAAGCAGAATGAATAGAGGGATGGCTACGTTTTATTTGACATGAGTTGTAGGGTTGACTGAGGAAATACTATGGAATAATAGTTGACATAGGTAGGAATAAAGACTGGTACAGGGAGATTGTATAAATCATTCCATAGATATATACAGATAGATTATGTGCTGAAGCTAGAAATAGGTGCTGCTTTTGGAGGCAGGATTAACTAGAGCTTCCAAAGGGTCCCTTCCTTTTTGTTTCCATTACAGTGAGTGCACAAAAAACTCATGAAGAAAATTTTCTCTTCTCCTGCTGTGCTGTTGTCAGGAAGATGCTAAGTGAACAGAGACAGTTTTGTTAACTTTAAAGAACTGTGAAGTAAAGAATCGTGCTGCAGACACAGGAATGAGTGCAGGATAAAGGAAAGTGTTGAAAGTCTATTGACCTTTGCAATTGCCAGAAACAATATTTTGGGGACAGCTGCAATGAGTAAACCCATACCTCATATTGATTCAACCAAGGCTCAAAAATAGAATTCACACTCTAGTCCCAGGGCTACAAAACCTACAGTCTCCTAATACGAATGCAGCTACATTACATGAAGAAAATAGTAGTTTTTTAACTCTTTCTTTTCCTGTACGGTGTGCCAGAACATAGAAGAACACAAGCTCTTCTTTCATTCTTTCTATTCACAGTGTGATGATTTTTCCATAAATTGTCAAAAGGTTTGTTCTGTGTCATCATCTATGATAGAGGACATTATCCTGCTGCTGCTTATTTAATTAAAGAGAAATATTTCTCCTGCTGTCAGTAACTAGTTCAGAACCTAATGAAAAGTTTAATATGTCTGACTATATTTTCCTGTTACACAATGTTTTCTTCAGATAAGTGACTGAGTCCTCAGAAGCATGATGTGGTTAGATTAACACAAGCTTTCTTTTGGAAGTGTGGAAAACTTAAGAACGATTTGGCATTACCCAGCTAGCCTCTACCAATGAAGGTTGATTATGATTGCTATTTAGGTACATATGTGGCATGCTTAATTACTGATCATGTTTATATATATGAGAATATTTCAGGATTGTAGCCAAGGTTGTCATTCAGAGAAACAAAGAAAAAAAACCCAACCCCACAACAAAACACAGAATCTGTTGAGAAAAGGACATATTACATCTTTCAGTTTGAATTAAAGGGGAAGACCTGATAGGGAACAAATTCACAAAAGCATAACCTGCCTGGAGATTCTATGGCAATTGATTAAGCTCTGTAGGGAGGGAAATACATTATTGACCCACAAAACAGAATTTCGGTCGAGAGTGAGTAAGCAAGTTCTATACTGAAAAAAAAAGCAGTCAAGGCCAACTGACTTTTTAACTTAGCAGCTAAAAAGTTGCAGAGTTAAATTTATTTCAGCTATTGCCACATCTTTTTGCAGATTAAGTGTGTACATGTTTTTACAGGGAAAAATACCCTATCATAAGCAGTGAACTGACATAACATTAAGCAGAGGTAAGAATTGGCCAGCTCCGTGTTAGCTGAGAAGACAATAGCACTCCATACACAAAAGACCAGGTTTATTTTTTGTTGCCAAGTCAAAAAGAAAAAAGGTAAGTTAATAAACATTACATGTGCATAATGGTTGTTTATTATCAGAAAAGCAAATTCACTTGCAATGACTAATTGCTCGATACTTAAGCCAGTGTTACTGAACTTAATGGAATTTCACTGGAACTTAATGGAGTGTTATCATTTGTTAACATTCATATCAAATGCCTCTGTTCTCACCAAAAGCTTCCCTTCTCATCAAAACTTGTATCTGCCTCATTTCTTTGCTTGATGTCAAGACCCAAATTTGTCAAGTCATTATAAGCAAAGCAATTTATCTAAAGTTATTTGTAACGCCTGTTAAATGTATTGTTCTTCATAACTTGTTAGTTATGAAAGACCTATCATGCCAAATTTTCACAGAATGCAGTAATAAGAACATAAAATTTGACAAAGATCTTATGCAAATTCTATTTTAAAGGAAGTAGTTTAACTTTCTTAAATAGTTTTTTTCGTTTTTGTTTTCCCTAGAAAAAAAACCCAAACATAATTTCATGTGCCTATTTACATCCTTGCAGTACATTAAATTTCTTTACATTGGCTTTTTGTTCCAAAAAAGATGTACCTTTAGATGTTAAAGAATGCATAATGACAGTCCAGATAGGCAAGAATTTAAGCATATGCCTTACTTTCAGCACAGGACTCAACCTCTAAATTCCAGCCTCTCTGGAAAGACTCCCAGAAAATGTTAACGTAGTGTCAATTGTAAAGATGTGGTTGTCTTTATTCCTTATCTTTTGAAATGATTTAAATTATTTCATGTAAGATACATTTACCTGCTGACAACTTTTAGCTAATAGCACTGATTATTAGTAGTAGTGAGTAAAATTATGCTTTCCATTTTTTAGATCAGTGAATAGTAAAAGTTTGTTGTTATGTCCTTTCTTACAGAGAGACTGAGGCATTGTAAGTTCAAAACAGTTGTTAACAGCTACTTACATACAAATGGGAAAGCAATTGAATACAACCTGTGTGTAGAGTTCCAGTTCACCAGCCTGTCCTGTCTCTGAGATCACACTACCTGGCAAACCTTCAAAGTAATATTCCTAGAAATCCATCACACCTTTTTTTTCAGCTTGAAAGATGTCACGTGGTTTCCAAACATTCCACTTGCAGAATGATTAACCTGGAGATGAACCACTCTCAGGAGTGAAAGCTTACTCTCCAAGTAAAGGTTAGGAATCTATGCATTTTTGGTTAACCCCGGTAGGCAGTTTGGCCCCACACAGCTGCTTGCTCACTCCCCCCAGCAGGATGGGGAAGAGAATTGGAAGGGTAGAACTGTGAAAACTCGTGGGTTGAGGTGAAGACACTTTAATAGGTAAAATAAAGGTTGTGCATGCAAGCAAAGCAAGGAATTCATTCACTACTTCCCATCAGCAGGCAGGTGTTCATCCATCTCCAGGAAAGCAGGGCTCCATCACACATAACAGCTACTTGGGAATGCAAATGCCATCACTCCAAATGTCTCCCCTTCCTTCATCTTTCCCCAACTTTTATTGCTAAGCACGACACCATATGGTGGGGGCTATCCCTTCGGTCAGTTGAGGTCAGCTGTCCCAGCTGTGTCCTCTCCCAACTTCTTGTGCATCCTCAGCCCACTCGCTGGTGGGGTGGGGTGAGAAACAGAGAAGGCCTTGACACTGTGTAAGCACTCCTCAGCAATAACTAAAATATCAGTGTGTTGTCGACACTGTTTTCATCACAAATCCAACACACAGCACCATATGAGCTAATTAACTCTATCCCAGCCAAAACCTGTACACTATGTAACCAAACAGGTGACAGTAATAGTGTCAAAAGTGTCTTTTTTAGCCCAGTCACAAGAAAATTTTTACTGAAATGTTTTAATAATTTCCACATTGGATAGCTAAGTCTTTTCCTTGGATTCAGTGCATTATCAGGAGTGGTGATAAGTTCTGAGAATGAAAAACGTGATAACCATTCAAAATTTTGTTGATAGATTGATATGTATATTTTGCTGCCAAGTCAGGCCAACAGCTTGAAATACAAACACAAACTCTCTCCCCCTCAAAAAAAACCTGGACAGATCACAAAAAAACAAAATGTAGTTTAGTGACAACAAGATGTTAAGGATAAATCCCTGCCACTTAAACAGGTATTGAACCCATCATTGCTATTTTTTAAAGGAAGTGGGAAGGTGCGAAAAACTTCTCTACTTTGCTATCATTCAGCTAAGTTTCATGTTCAACTTCCTCAGAGATTAAAAGATTAAAGTTCATTTCATGAGTGTACAGTCCCTTTATACTGTTAAGTGCTGCCAGTGTTCCTTTGGTTTCTGCTATACTTCTCATGACTTGTTAGACATAGTGCTCTGCTCAAAAGCAGGCGGCACGAAGAACCAGCAGGGAGCAGAATACAATCAACAGAAGGGTCTGTGTATGGTGAGATTTCACTGGATACCCTTTGGAACAGGTAAATAAGTTTAAAAAACTAATTAGGAAGGTTGTGTTTATTTTCTGCATTAAATTCTGTTTTGCTGTCTAACATATTTGAAGCTGCTCAGGTACTGTTGTATTTTTATTTGCATTGTACTCCCTTTGTTATGCTTTTACAGATACCATTGTACAATATAGTCTTCTGAGGAATCCCCTTAGTTTATGTTTTATTATTCCCTACTCCCAAATATCTAGTTCTTATTGCAGCATGTGTATGAATGTGACATTAGTACAAAATAATGAAGGCCTATATTCTTATTTGCTGTCGAATAAAACAGCTTCTCTGCTTGTTAAAAGGGGGTATGTGTGTTCGTTTTTTTCTTTTTAAAAGATTTTTCTTTCCCCTACAATGATACATCTGTAGAACTGTGTAATTTAAAAGGGTTGAACATCTATCAAAGTGGGACTGAGCATTATTTTTATTATGTCTATTAGACTGTAATGTCACTGTCATTCTGTATCAATGGAATGATTTTTCATATGTGGAAGAGAGATTAATACAGTTTCAGTATATGTCTAAAAGTACAGCCAACCCTCATTTATTTTCTGGAAGGCATTGCCTGAATTTTGGAGAGACAGACAAAGAAACTAAGGCAATACAATGACTTCTATATACTATATATATAATGCATAACTGTGTCCAACAATGTTACATTGAATATAATGATAAAACCTTAATTCTGTAGATTTATCATGTTGACTCTTGTCTTTTTTTTGTAGAAATGGTTATCTCGCAATCTTTAGTGCATTTTAAATTTCACTATCCTTGTGAAGTAAAAATTATGAATGCCTTTATTTTATATAAGAGGCTAAGTTTTAGGAAATCAAGTATTTAAATGTATTTAGATAGCTACAGGTATAAAGAGAGGCACACTGAGACTTTTCAGAAGCACTTTAATGCAATATGTTTAACCTTAGCAACAGAAAGGTAAGGGTCAGTAGCATTCACCTGACTAATTTTAACAGTAAAATGTAGATGTTTCATTCTGAACTAGTCACTTCTTATACAGTCAAAACAGAAAAATAGGCATCTTCACATGGTAATTTGTTTGAGCTACCTTCCATCTGTATTTTTGAGAAATTGTCTTTTGGTGATCCTTATTTTTTTTCGTCAATAATGAAAGTAGCCCACAGGACCAGATTAGATTTAGAGATGGTGGACACTTAAGTATTGGTCCAGCTCTTCTTCTGAATTATAATTTCTCTCCCTTTTCAGTTAATGAGACAGACAAAATTCTACAGATGACAATTAATCCAGGATCGCAGTTTTACGAGTAGCCTCTGTCACTCTTTGGTCTCCATATAGTGAGGCTGGATAATTAGCTTAAGCTAAATGCTAATTTTTTAACTGCTAAAATTAGGGTATATTAATTCTATCTAAAGCTATTTATCTATAAAGTGTTTGCAGGGTTATGCCTTAATTAAACTGATACAGAAACAGCAGAGCTCACACTTCCGCACTGCCAAAGCTCTACAGTAAGATGTGTTCTTTTCAAATTTTTTATTCTAATAAAGGAGAAAATATCACATGGGTTTCACCCTTTCTACCTGACAAGGTTCCACTCTACTGCTTGCTAAAAAACTGTTAAAGAAAACTAGGATTTTCCAAGCAATGTGCTTGAAATGAGGCTCTTAAGTTCATAATGAAGTCTTTAAATAAATAGTTCAATTAAAAAAAAAAAAAAAGAAAAGAATAAAAGAAGCCATCTCTCAGGGATGTCAATGAGAGTCTCTGGTCTTTCTTTGAAGATAAAGCTACTTGGCTTGCTCATAAATAATGTATGACCTCTGCAGTGGAAACTAAAAAAGTTACGGGTTGCTTCAGGAACACAATGCAATAGTCAGTGTGATTTAGTGTATTGGATTATTTTTTCAGCCTTGAAAATTGAAATGTTTCTCCTTATTTGTAGGTAAAAACACTGAACATGTGCATCTCATTTTGTTTTTAGAACAGTGCCTCTAAGGAGTAATATCTCTCCTGAGATGGCAGAATTTAGAGATTTAAACGTGCCACAAGGACATGGCTGTCCTGGAATCCACCTTTGCACCAAAACATATACAAACCTGAAGAACAGACATAACTAGACTTTCAGTACAACACCTTTTTTCTCTTCAGATCTTTTCAAAGGCTCCAATTAAAAGACTTGTATTCAGGGACCCTACAGGACAGATTTGAACCAATTGTTGAATTTGTTTCCTGCTTTTCTCCTGTCAAATACTTTTTACTTTCTATTTGTAAATGAGTTATTTAAAGCAAAGACAACAGTAATTTTTCTATTTATACCATACATCACTTTTTTTCTTCTGTGAATTTGTCTAATCTCTTTTTATCTAGTATCTAGGATGTCTCTCGTCTAACCTCCTTTTTTTTCATTTTAAACCTGTCAGTGTTATTTTCATGAGAAATCGCCTAGTTTTTATATCATGAGAAGTGAATAATCCTATCTATTCACCTTCTCTGTGCCACTCATAATTTTAAAGTCCTTTATAGAATCTCAGTTGTGTCTTTTCAAGGTTATAGAGTCCCAGTCTATTTACTCATTCATCATACTGAAGCTATTCCATTACTTTGATCATTCTTGGTGCCCTTTTCTGTCTTTCTGATTCTACTGTACTTTTTAGTTAGAAGGTCCAGGTAGATTCTAAAAATATGCAAGAGACAGGCCCACAATAGATACATACAAGAATATGTTGTTTCTTTTTCCTTTCTAGTCAATAATGACATTTAGTTGGCTTTTTTTTACCGCTATGGAATACTAACACAATGTTTTGATACATTTTAAGCAAAACATCCCTATTACTCATAAATCAAACAAAACCCACTATAATGTCTTCTATAAATTAGAGACTGCCGACTGTGAGGAAGGGATTAAAGTGGACCACAATGTACATATATACATTTGATATCATTGCCCCAGACTGCTTTTATAGCTAATAAAAAAAAGTAGATTTTCCTGGGGCATGATTGATCTCGTCTACCTAGACACAGACTATGATAACAAGAATCCTCCCCAGGGTATATCCATTTCTCCCTGTATAAGTAACACAGTGAGTCTGGACAGTCAGCTCTGAAGTAGACATCTGCTGGAGTTAGACACTTTAGATGACAGGTATCACTGAAAAGTTCAGCACCAGAAATGTACTTTTGATTTTTGTTTTGCTGTTGTTTTTTCCCCTGAAGTTTCTGGTTTGTTTCTTTTGGGCCTCAAACTCTCACTTTACTGAATTTCTGGAAAGCTAGACTAAATTGTTGATTTCTGTAATTAACAATCCAGCAAACTGTTGTATTATGTTTTGTTGGGAAAGTAGCATGCTAGTATCTATATATGTTTGCTTGTTTATCCGTAACTTCTGAGCAAAGAACAGAAGAGTGACAGAATACTGGCAGCAATACAAGAAAAAATATTTAAAATTTCCTACGTCATTTATAACACATTGTGGTCACATAAAGTAGGACAAGAACTATTAAAAAAAAAAGACTTAAAGGCTGAAAAAAAAATTGTGTTAGGCAGTCTTTTCAAATGATACAGCTCACTTTCTTCCCATTATAAGGGTTATATCCTGTAAACACTTTTGATGGAAATCAATTCTGTCTTTCCCTAAATATGATATAGCTTACAGTTTACAAAGCTTGTTAGTAATACACAGGAAAGCATTAACCTTGGACCTAAAATTCTATTCAGGCAGAATCATATGAAGCAGAAGTAAAGAAAATGGGCTATGTGAAATATTTTAATTAAAATTTATTGGGGAACGTATCTCTCTTAACATAAACACATTCAACCTCTTTGATTAATGATTTTCTGTGTGAAAATGCCAGCTTTCAGTTTTCTTTATTCTTCATGTGTGCCATGTTTGGAGGTCAGACAAGAGAATTTAGCACTCGAGTGAAATCATCACTGCTGCATTGGCAGCTGGAAGGATGTGACAAAGTGCAGTGACATTTACAAATCCTTTGATTGCCAGGGATGATTAGATGCCCTGGTTAGTCACACTAGTGTTTATTGTTTCTTTGTAGCAACTGTGAAAGAGTCAGTCATCAGATTATATGTGCTCAGTAGAAAAGGGTACAATAAAGGTGAAATACCTAGTCAAGAAATATTACAAATGAAATCTAGGGTACTAACTTGCTTGGCCTGCTTTTTCAGTGCTTGGAACCATAAGCAGAGCTTGAAATATCAAAGTGATGATGAAACTGTAAAGTATGTACCAATTTTCTAGCAGCTTGATTTATCAAACATCACTCAAAGGAGATCAAACCTCATGGATTAATGATAAAGCTTTGTTTCAAGTTTAGCTAGTTGTATAGGATTTATCTCTCCATGGCTCAGCCACTTAAGGTGAGGTGCCCAACCTACACCAATGATTGAGGCTCCTTCCACAGTGAATGGTTTACTCCCTGAAGAGTCTGTGCCCTTCCAGTGCTCCACTCCAGTTGTACAAGATACCCCACCACTTTTCCATGACCCTAGTGAGGCTACTACTCTGCAGTTTCATATGGGTTTCTGATTCTTCCTGTTTGTCTCCTGTTCTGATTTCTTTCACATGCAGGCACTTGACACGTGCCTCCAATCATGCTGCTTTCTCAGGAGAGGTGTGGGAGAACACTCCCATCACACTGTATTCCACTGTCCTCCTTGCCTTTGTTCTCCACTTTGGGCTTTGAACTCCAGCCCTCAATCCTTTTAAGTTAAAGTCATCCTCACTAGATTGGTAAGCCTGTTGGTGAAGATGCTGCTACCCCATTTTTGTCAAATGGATCCTGTCTCATTCCAGCAATCCTTTTTTCTCAAATAGGTCTTTGTAGTCATAAAAAATACCATACCCTGCCGGCCACATCAACCACACACCATGGTAACCTACAAAGTGCATCTGCTCCTAGTCAACCTTTCCCTTTCGCTGGCAGACCCAGGGCATATACAAATCGGGTTTCCATGCCCTTCACCTTGGCCCCTGGAAACCTGTGGTGACTCCTAGCACACTCAAGGTCTCTCTGGACAGTATTGTTGGAGCTCCTACAGATGAGTAGCAAAGGGTAATAGCCGGTGGGCTGGATGTCTCTTGGCAGTCTCACCAAAACATAGCAGATCTTAGTCTCTGGCAGATAAAGTTGGCAAGTCAGCTTTGCAGGTGAGCGCCTCAGTTGGCTGAAGAAGGGAGGGTCTGATCACAACCACCTTTTGCCTTCTCCTGGTGGCACTGTTTCCAGCCCAGAAATCCAGCCCAGCTGACCTAGACGCCTCCTGGGCAGAGTATTTATCTTTTTTTAGTTACCATGGTCCTATACCTTGTCAGTGAAACCTGTAAGTGGAGAAATAATATTCCTGCTGCTGGGAGTCACAAACTTCCATCTTCCACTGTCAGAGGAGTCTCCGTAACACCCTCCACTCAGGCATATCCTCTGGCTGTTCCTCGTTCTGTGCAACACGAGCTTGCACAGCTATCCCCCACACCCAGAGTCTCTGCAAATAAGTTGCGGACTCCTAGTCATGCTCCTTGATGCTACACAATCTGCTCATCGCTTCTCTTGGCCTAGTGGCTCCACAATTTATGTGCATGCTCCACAGATGCCACCAAGACCTTCACCCTTAGGAACTCTGCCAAGGCCAAGGTCTCTGACTGACCAGGACAGCCAATCCTACTGGCTCTGGGGATCACCCTGCAATGCTGCCGCTGTGACCACGCTGTGTTCTGCAGTCCCATAATGCCCTGAGCAGCAGCTCAAGGCCTCCTGGGTGCTCTCTTCCACATCAGCTGCCAAATTGATGCCTATTCTGGTCATTAGTTAAACACTAAATTAATAAACAGGTGTTAGTTAAACAGCAAACTTATACAAGCTTTCTCTGAATCATGGTTAAGATCACAGTTTATATCCTTAAAATATTTTTCTTACTTGGGTGAAAGTTATTTTCACATTTGGAATAAAAACCATGCCTAGCTGTACTGGCACCTTGGAATTTTCTGCTTGTTTGTCTACAATTAATACATTATCTTATGGCTAACCTGAGACTTTCAAAGTGTATGATGCTCATCTCCAATTGCAAAATATAGAAGGCATATTCCTCCTACCTCGCCTCCTCAAATGTGAAATTAACGTATAATATATGACATATGGCAGCAGAAATAGTATTTGTATTAAAATGTATGAGAATATTACTTCAAACGTTAAAATAATACTTTCTTGTACGTGCTTCTCCCTCTGATGAAAGAATTACAAGCGTTGATCATATTCCTAAATACATAAATAGAATCTAGTACCTAAGACAGAGAGAAAGGATGCAGTACGACTGTTTTATAGTTTTTCTTAGAATCAGAAATGTTTTCTTTTTTTCCAAAGATTACAAGCTGCTTCTATGTTGTGGGACTGGGTGGTACCATCTGCCTCTTGCATGTAGTTGTTATTATTTTGCACTCGTGAGCATTTTACAGCAGCCACTCTGCAATTAGATGATGATTAGTGAGTTGTCCAGTTTTAAAAGAACTAGTTTTGAAGAAAGCAATGCACCAATTGCACCTTTGTCCAGATGTTTTGTGCAGATGGTATACTGTTTTCTGGGAAGTATAAATAAAAAGTCACAGGTGATGGCCTGTGTATGCATGGCCTGAAGAATGGGATTAGTTTCTGCTACCCTTCCATAACTAGTTCTGATAATTATTTTGAACTTTTCCTTCTAAGATGACTTTAGTTCTTACAAAAAAATATTAGAATGAGGATGCTCAGAATTCTTGATGACCTGAGACTATCTTTATAAAATTTAACATTATCCATGAATGATTTCCTTGACCATGATAACCGGTCCTGTTTTCATGAGCATTAGGTAATATTAAAATAAAGAATGAAAAAAAAATGAGGCCAAAACCATGAAGAAGAAAAGAAATCTGTAAAATTAATATGCCTCATCCTTCCAAGAGTTGTGTTTCTGTGACTATCCTGTGCCATCTTTTTTTATGTTGCTATTTGACCACAAATTGGGCCCTAATCCACTCCATATATATTCATTCATTAGTTAGAACATATATACTTTAACCAAGCAATGAATGCTAACTTAATGCTGTGACTGCTCCATTGACTTATTCGGTATAGGATTATATTTCTTTTTAAATGTATCAGCAAAGGTCTCACTTCATATGAATGGCAGGTACATTAAAAAATGTACTGTTATCTCTATTCTTATTTATAGCTATGGGACAAAGTTAAATTAAGTCTTGCCCACAACGGAGAACTAAGATTCTGCAGTGTAACTAAATCCCAGTCCTTGTAACTGGGGGCCTTGTAGGTATTGTCACAGTGTAGAAATTGACCAGTGACCAGAGAAGGAAATAAAATGTCTCTAAGAATCAGGACAACAGGTCTGACTGATTGAACGAACATTTAGGACTAAATCAAAGAATGACTTTAGATAGGAGACACTGAGGTACAAATAACTATGTTTAAGATCTTAACACTGGGAAGAAATATTTATGTGTCTCTGTCATGTGCTGATATCATATGACAAATACATTACATGACAGAAGTAATAACCTTGTAATCTATGTTACACGTTAAGGAAGAAAGAGTTGGAAGGGTCTGGAATTATCTTAGCCAAAAATAGTAATTTTAATTGCTCCACTGCGAATGGAAGACGAAATGCAAATCAAATGCAAGTGTCTCAGGCTAGGTCAGGTTAAATGTTCAAAAATGGTTACAACACTTCAAAACATCCCTTTAACCTGATGTTTAAGCTTTCAATTACAAAGCCTATAGTTCAGCTCTTGCCTAAGCGCACAGAGACACATTTCTGCACATGTTCAAATCAGAGATGTTGGGAGGAATGAGAAACTCAAAATTTCACTTGCACCTCAACCCTATGAACATTTGTGTCTGTCTTGAAAGGAGAAGCCAATGAGATGAACATTGTCAGAGCAACCTGCTGGACTGGTGTCAGAACAAAGCACAGCTGGAGCAATGCTAATGCATTTATGAATATAAAGCTTTTAGTTGAATAGCAGTGTGTATAAATCAGACAGGTTTGCCTGAACTCTACCTTCATACCTCTGTAAGAACCCCTGTTTATGGAATTGAACTGCTAGTTCTGGGAGAGCACGGACACTTGGTGTGCTCAGTGGGACCACAATCTGGCATGTTTTTATCTTGGTAGACTGCTTGAATTCAGTTTGAGTTTAAGCAATATGCAAATTACATACACATTTATGGCCAGTAGTCTTAGGCACTTTCCCTGTACAATGTTGCTTGCATGATGAAACTACTGATGTGCATCAAATCAATAGGATTGATCATGGGAGGTGCATTGAGTACTGGGGCTTCTCCCTTGAGCACTGTTCAGAGCACAGCATATAGCTGAGTTTTTCTGTCTACAGGAGTAGGAGCTGTGTTGCCACTGAATTGGCGCAGAGAAGGATCCCTCAAGCAAGTAATGGGACGGAGGGTTATAACAAATTGTCAGCATCCTGAAATCTTCACTAGGTTTCACTAGAAACCTAGAGGAGATTTTCTCCCCCTCTTTGCTAAATGCATGATGCTGCTGATTTCTTCCTCCTCAGTCTGGGTACATTTGGTTTTGGTTGTAGACTTATTCTTATCAAAGTTTGTTTGAGTGCATTTTTTTTTTTTAAAAAGGATCCCAGCTCTTCCAGTTTTCAGTTCCTTCTTGTTGTCTCTAAAACTGTTTTTACATGATCAGCACAAAATTGTGCTCCTGTAGTGACCACCGCTTGATGACTGTAATTTGTGATACCATCCTGTGTCTGCTTTCTTTGACATCACATTTTATTCTGGAGTCAAAAATGGCTCAAATGGAATAACTACTTGTTATCCCTATAAACTAAAGTTAAAATAAATTTAGTCAACAATGACAACTAAAATGAACTAAAATTAATTCACCCCAAGACAAGCCAGAAAAGTTCTGAGACTTGCACTATCAGGTCAATTAAAAATCTGTGGTCTTTCAGGAGTTATTGCAAAATTATATTTACTGGACTATCAGAGGTGAGGGTGCTATTACATTACTCTATAATACATATTTTTACTTTGTTATTTCAGATTACTTACCTTGAGCAAAATTCCACTATTAAATTTAAGGCTGGATCACTTTATTGAATTTATATAAAAATAATTTTAGTGGTTATAAATGTCTTGGCCAGAAATTAAAGGTAAATCTACTGGTTTTGCATTTGAATTTTTTCTTTACTTTTTTCTTGTTCCTCTTACTGTATGACATGAACAGCAGATTATCTCACCCTTTGTATTTAAATTGTAATGAAATGGCTTTGAGCCTCTGCAATGATTAACTTCTCAGATACTACAAAATAAAAGATCTAAGATGAATCAGACTGACTGATTGCCTATACAGAGAAAATTATTAAATTTGCTTTATATTCCTATTAGTATAGAATGTTTGCATGTGTTATTAACCACACAAAAATAAAAAAAGCCATCAATTTGCAGTATGCCTCTATGTTAGAGTTGTTTACTAAAGGTTAAAAATTATTACATACTACAGATATGCAGAAAGGTGTAATAGGTGATTATATTTGATCATTACTTATCTATTGACCTGCTTTAAAATCTTTCTAAACACAAAAAAAAGCTATGAAAAGAGATGTTAATGGTACACTGATTTAGACATTATCAGTAAATACAAATTTAAGGATAGCCATTTTTTCTGTAAGCCTTTACTTTATATAATTTTGGAAGTTACCTCTAACTTCCTCTAATTTACAGCTGATGAATTTTGAGTAATGATATGATTTTTAATTTAATGCCACTTACCGATTGTCAAGCAATTTGTGTAGCTCTTTATACGACTTTTAAAATGCTATATATGAAAACATTATTATTTTATACACATGTGGATGTGTGTAAAAACTAAGACAAGGCATAGAACAACCAAAAATTTCTTCCTTTTTGACATGTACTGTATGCTTTTCTTAATCCTCCAAGAAGTTCATTACTGATTTTTATAGCACTTAACCTGTTATCAGTATTTTGGAAATAATAATTGTGATTTATCACCTGTCCAGTAGGATTTATCAGTTAGTTTGTCTTTTTGCTTTTTGTTATTGGGAAATAATCCATGGTAACTAAAATAATTCTTTCAAAGGTTACATGATTAGTCAAATACCAACATACTGTGTTAATTAAATAATGTTGTGAAATTATCAGTAACAGTATTACAGACCGCACCTTGAAACAGAGCATTAAATTAATTCATCCTTTGTTACTCTGCTACAGTTATACTCAATTGATCTGTATTGTGTGCAATGGAAACTTGATAGATTTATATCAGAGATTACTATTTCAATAAAAAAGGTTTGATTTTTCACAGAAAAATGTATACTTCTAAAAGACAAGAAAATCTTAATTTATAAGACTTCATAATTAACAAAAAATTGGATGAAAATTTAAGTTGGACAGCATAATTCTTATGGCATTAAAAGACAAACGCAACGCAACTTCTTTTTTGGAAAGACAGAAGAAGAAAAGAAAGTCGTAAAGTGACTGAATTTAATTGAAACTCCGAAAACAATGTACATTTTAGTCTTTCTAGCTTTTTCCACTTAGATCTTTTATTTTGTAATATCTGAGAAGTTAATCATTGCAGAGGCTCAAAGCCATTTCATTACAATTTAAATACAAAGGGTGAGATAATCTGTTATAATTTTGCCAATTTGTTTGAAAGAGATATCTCTCTTGAGACATTATCTACACAAATATAAAAGAAAAAAAACACAACAGAGATAAGAGAGGTATTTTTTCCTATTTCTCTTTTTTTTTTTTTTAAGATCAGAAGTACAAGTCTTAAAATACTTAAGGTATAAACTGCAGGCTTGGGGTTTTTTTGTTTGTTTTAAAAAATACATTTTGAAAAGTGCGTAGGCATTAAGACAGATGACATTCTATTGTTTTATTTCTCTGCTTGAGAAGTGAAGCATTTTGAACCTCCTTAACTTTTTTGCACTTTCCCACTTAATGACAGCTTCTTTCTAAAGCAGTTAGCCTTACAATAATCTCTTCATGTCAATCCTTACGGTCGACTTGGACAAGCTAGGTGCTGTTAGTGCCTGAGCCATAAAAGCCCTTGTCATATAAAGCCAGAATTGTACATCTTAAGTTTGTATTCAGACAGTTAAAACACCAGCTGCTCACTGCTGGAGGCAATATATAGTTTATTTCTCTTTCAATCATGATCCCCAGCACTTCTTAGGAAGGCAGCCTGAGGAATGATGGCCATTAATATAAATTTGAAGTCAGAGAAAAGATTAACACAGAAAATTTCCATGCTTGTGCCAGCAAACATTGACAAAGCCCTGTGATTTAAAATACCTCCCTGACAGTTTTGATTATAATTAAATCACAGACATATGGGAGGCGAATAACTGAATGTCATTTGAGCTGTCTGAGTAGCTAAGAGAAGTTTTAGAAGCAAAGAAACGGAGAACTTGTTTCTTATTAAATGTCACTTCTCTTTTTTGTTCCTGGTTCTTGCTTTGGTAATTGATCCAGCACTGTAACCAATATTTTATTGCTAATATTTTCCCGATGTGAAAAGTAAAGAGATTCTGACTGTATACAAAAGGATTTGTATTTTGTTTGCAGTCCAGAATTATAGTCAGTTATATTTTCTGGGAGGATACTCAGGACTTCAGAGAAAACAGGACCTGCTTACCAGATTGGAATACCTTCTGAACTGTTTGCTTGATCAGCAGTTTCTTGAAAACAATCTCTCTGTTACAGGTGTATGTAACAGCAAGGATATGGTCTGATTGCCTTTGTTTATAAAGTGTCATCATTGATTTGGTTCTGAGGAGATTTAAAGTATGTAACAATAAATAAGACAGCTGTGTTGATGACTATAAAGATTAAAAGGAAAGCATCAATATGTTTTTCAATAATTGAAGTGTTTATATAATGTTATTTTTATTTTCTAGATTACTTTTTATCATGCTGTACATGAACCAAATGTGAGTCTCAAGTGAATTATTCTGCCTCCAGTAAGCTTTTTCCAGTACTTCGAAATGCACAGGTTAAGTCTGACTTATGTTTACCAATGGCTTACATAGCTACTGAAGCTAGACTGTATCTTAAAGTGATCTAAACTTCATTTTTACAAGCATTTAACAACTAAAACTAAATCCCTGACCTTGTCAATAACGTAGAAAATTACTCATATATATATATGTTGTATATATACTTAAAATACATGATGCTTTGTACTTCCCTCAAAAATATTTGAGATGATGAATTTTTTGAACTGTCTTACCAATGCGTTTTCTTAAACGTCACATATCTGTAGTTCTACTTGTAATTTATATGAAAAAGTTAATGCAATAATACTGAAATAAACAAGAAGGATCAGTTGAAACTTAAAATACAGAAATAAAATAATGTAATTTTATCTTAGAATTCTTTAAGTTAAACAAATTGGTAGAATAACCCCAAAGGAAATTTAAAAAGTTAGAGGGGAAAAAAATGGAAATTTGTAACTGGTTAAAGGTAATACAAGAAGAATAGAAGATTCAAATAAGCAGCTTTTGTTATAACATGACTGTCTAGGTGATTTGCTTTGGGTATGCAGATTATTTGCCTCCAGAAATTCAAGACACTAGGTTTCTGAACACTCTCTCAATGATTGTTTAATTTTAGAGTCTTTGTAACTTAAAGGCAAATAAAAAGGACCTCTGGAAAATCATTACAAAAAATGAGAAACTGATATTATGGAAGAAGATTAAAAGTAGATTAAATAATAACAGTCTGTTTAAGAGCCCTCTGGAGAGAAAGGGAAACCTGGACCAGATGAGAGTAGTCAGTGCAACAGGGCAGAAAAATTGAGTTTTGCTGCCCTGAAGCTGAGCTACAAGGTAGTCCTCATCACTGGCCAGGGAAAAATTTAGTTTGTGCCAATGAAAAAATGGGTTCCAGGTAAAATAAAGGGGAGGTAAGCAAAAAAAGGTAAGGAGGGACTAAGACCTTCTCAGAGGATGGGAATGCCTCAAGGACAGAGGTAGTTGCAGATTCAATCAAATGGGTCAAGAGCTGCCAAATGGGCAGTTAGAGCTGTGGTGGAGAAATAAAAGTATGAAAGCTTTCTGAAGAGCATGAACCCAATAGAGTCAGGTGAACGGTTTAGGGGAAAAAGTAGACAGAACAGTGCAACTTGATTAGTGGTAAGTAATTCAGAAGTGGAACATTTAGACTGAATTTTAAGATTGGGCATGTCCCAGGAAAAAAAGTTTCATTTAGGATAAGAAGGTAATCTTGAGGCTAGATTCTCCCTTTACTACCAATGCAGTCTAAAAGCTGTTATTTTGATATTTAGATCACTTTTATTTTAAATGTCATACTTAAAGTATGCTTAGAAATGCTCTTCTGATAGCCATTCATCATTGATATGAGTGAAGCTAAGAACCAAATATTCTTTGCTTTCGTGTGGGAGGTTAAATTGCTGGATTAGGGAGTGTTGAGCTGAGACAAACCGATTACCGTAATTCAGCTTTGCAAGCACTACTGCATGCTTTTACCCTTATGTAAAGAAAAGGGATCAATAACCTTAAAGTAAGCCTAGAGCAAAAGTAGACATATTGGCAGTTACCACAGAGCACCTGACAAGTTTAAACTCATACTCTAGCTCCTTATAAAACACTTGCGCATATATCCATAGTGCTATATTATTATCACCAGGTCCAATGCTTGCCATTCTTTCAAGATGTCCCTCAGCATGTAGCCCAAACCTGTAAGATCCGATAGAACCATAGCTAACAAATTTAACTTATCTTTATTTCTATCATCCTGCACATCCAGATGCATCATCCAACAATTTGATATTGACCCAAACCATTACTGAGGTAACACGCTTTGCAGCATGCAGTCCTTCACAGTTTTTTGCCTATTTAATCTTGTACTGAAAGAAATCAAAATTAGAGTATGATAAATACAAAAAGATGTTATATCAGACTGTAAACACAGATAACTCTAAACATGAATAAGCAAACTATTGACATATTTTTGGTGCAGCTGTTTTAGTGGTAGGAATAAACCACAAACATTTCTGTTGGTTTGCAATTTTGAAGGCTGGCATTCTGACAATTCTCTCTACTAATGTTAACTCTGGACTAAAATCATATGGCACAAATCAGGAAAAAACATACTTTTTTGACTTGTGTGTGCTTAGAGATTAGCATAATGTAAAAATTACTATTGAAACAAAAGCTTTTTACCTGCTGTGAACCTGCTATGTTACCTAAAGCAATTTAATCTCTTTGGTGTAGAGCTTTCTCTCCTATATCCTGCTGTTATTCTTTCCAGCTTATTCACAGTTGACCTATCCATGAGTTTTCTCCCTTTTACCCCCATGCCACCGGGAGGCAGTGAGCAAGCAGCTGTGTGGGTCTGAGCTGCCTACCAGGTTTAAAACACAACACTTAGTAAAATATGTAGAGACCTGAGAAGAAGTGGCATACATAAAGAATATCTTCTTTGTGCAGGACCTTTTAAGCTCACAAAACAACAATTTAAAGTGTTTTCTCAGTGCTTCCCACTGGTCACTTGCTGTTTAGATTGGAGGTCAAATATAGATAGCAAAGCATTTGTAATAGAGATTTTTTTAAAAAAACCCCTATATTTATAGTATTAAAAAAAGATAATCATGGTTTTGAACATTAACATCATGGTTTAACCCCAGCCAGAAACTAGAACCACACAGCCATTCGCTCACTCCCCCTGATTGGGATGGGGGAGTGAATCAGAAGAGTAAAAGCGAGAAAATTTGTGAGTTGAGATAAAGACAGTTTAATAAATAAAGCAAAAGCTGCACACACAAGCAAAGCAAAACAAGGAATTCATTCACTACTTCGCATTGGTGGGTGGGTATTCAACCAGCTCCAGGAACAGAATGCTCCATCACACCTAACAGTTACTTGGAAAGCCAAAACACCATCACTTTGAACATCTCCCCCTTCCTCCTTCTTCCCCAGGTTTATATACTGAGCATGATGTCACATGGTATGCAATATCCCTTTGGTCAGTTGGGGTCAGCTGTCCCAGCTGTGTCTCCTCCCAACTCCCTGTGCCCCTCCCCCCCCAGCCTACTTGCTGGTGAGGGTGGTGTGAGAAACACAAAAGATCTTGACTTCTTTGCAGCATACAAAACCATCAGTGTGCTATGGACATTATTTCCCGTCCCAAATCCAAAACACAGCACCATACCAGCTGCTAGTAAGAAAGTTAACTCTATCCCAAGCGAAACCATGGCAGTTAAAAAGGCTGTGACTGTCATGCCTGCACATCAGCTTCCCACAGTAGTGCTTTATAAATCCCCTATCCCACAAGTCCTGCAGAGAAACCTATAAATGAAACATCCAAGCGGGTCCAACTCTCATATTCCTTCCTTACTACAGCTCAAGTAAATCTCCCCTTCTTACCTTCCAATCCTGACCAGCATCTCCCTCAAGTATACAGGCAAGTCTGAGTGCGTTGGGCTTTCTAACAGACATTTTAAGAACAAAGTTTGGTCAGAAGCGAGAGGATAAGGTCAGATTTATTTCTGTTTTCTGAAAGCTTTGTGACTTAGTGCAGGCAGATCCCCCCTCTTTAATTTCAACTTCTTTTATTCACTAGGTGATCCCCATATAGTGATCACAGCCATGTATTATATACTACAAACTAGAAAATGCAGAGAATCATTATACAATGATTTCAGGATGCAGATTAAAACATGCACATTTTTTGTCATAAATACTGAGATATAATAATATAAATGTACTGAATGTATTTCCCTGTCTGGCCTGAAAACTCAGATATCATTTGAGTCTTCCAGATCCGTGTATTAGATTAAGTACTTTAAGACTACTACTTTCAGGGCTTTATTTCCCTACAGCTTCATGCGCAGAGCAGGAGCAATGTTCAAAATTCTTAAGCTGTCTTGACATTTTTGATATTTGAAATATTATGCCAGAGCCTGATCTCTGTTTCTGGAACCATTGTTGGTTAATAATGCCCAGGACAACCTCAAGACTGAAATACTGTTTGGTTGGAACTAGTTTTTTACAAGGGCACTGTTTTTTTACAAGGGAACTCCATGCTTAAAGTGCAAGTTACATCTTGAGTGTGGATGCTCATTGCCTGTCCCTTCAGCTTTCTTTTCTGTTGCTGCAGTAAAAATGGAAGCTAAATAAAATGACTAGGGTCCTTCTTTGTGGGATCCTTAAGATATTTAGAAGAGACGTAGGAGCAGATGTGATTTGTATAGATTTTCATCTCAAAGTGAACATAACTGCTTACAAGACATAATTGGGTATCAAGTATAGAATCCTGGAGGGTTTATTGATCTCAGACCATTTTAGTAGGTACGCTGCAAATGTATCCATATAGCTTATATTACAAAACATAATGTTCTCAGCACTGCTTCAAAACCATTTTCCATATCAAATTATGTGTCCCATAACGTATGGAAAAAGGTGTGATATAATGTATAGAAAGACAAAGTTGTGGAGTTACTTAATGTCTGGACGAAAAGAACCTTGCCATTTTAGGGATTATTTGTGACATATCTCACAGCTCACAAGCTTTGTTTAAGACAGACATGATTTTCAGTGAAATTCTCATGCACTACTGCAAATTTGCGGTTTGAGGACTCATGATGATATGTTTTCGCTAGCTGACAGCATTTGACTGTCTCAGTGTTATTATACTCTCTTGGTTTCTGAAACAGAGTGGTTTTGACCAAGCTGACTGTTGTGAATGATCCCTGAACCGTGCATAAGCATTTTGGGAAATGCTGGCCATTCTAACAATTTGAGAATAGAGATTTCCAGTGCCTGGGCTATTGCCCTAGCTCTTTTTGTTTTACTAGCACAATCATAAGCTTTGAGTGTCCCTGACTGGTTTTTTTCACTCCTGCTTCATCTCTTAAAAATTCTATACCAGGTGTAAGCTGTACGTGGCACAAGGCACCAAAAGGGATCAACTTCATAGGCTCTCGTTAAGCTGCTCTAGCGCACAGCAGAATCACCATGGTTTCACTGTCTGTAAAGCCTTATAGTAAAGAGTACATTTTGATCCTTGAATGCATTGTACACCTCTGCATTCTTTAATGTTCTGAATGAGAAAATCATGCAAATAGTCGTCTGTTTCCTGTTTATGGAGAAGTTTAAGACAAGTTGGTCTGTTTTTCAAAGAAAACTGATTGGGATTTGAAGTGTGAGCTGTGGTGAATGTGTATTCTTCCATTTTGACAGTAAGAGGGAAGGGATCTAATTTTTGTTTTGATTTTATTCCATTTTTGTTATCTTTTTCAGGTAATTCTATTTTTCATTTCTCTTAAAAAGAAAAAAAGATATTGTTCACGGATATCTTTTTATATGTTGGTGATAGAATAAGGTGAAAAACCTAACAAAGTGAATCTTCTTCAGTTTAGAAAATTCCTGAACTGAATTTGTGGTAGTATTATATTTACTATGAATCTTTCAAAGTATTATCTAGCTATTTATAATTCAAAATATGTTTAGATAACTTTCTTGCTTGAAGCACAGTTTAATTTATATGGGAGAAAGGTACTGTAACATTTTTGTAACCTATTTGTATCTTTTACCGGACCCAGTGACAAAGCTGGAAAAATATATCAATTTTTTGGTCCTACAAGCTTTTCTTCGTGGTTGTCCAGAGAGTTTTTATTATTTCCATCTTCTAAACTGTTCATAAGTTGACTAAAAAAGGCTTTGAGCAATCTGTTCTTGACTTCCAGAGATCCCTACCAACCTAAAACCCATGATGATTCCATAATAAAACAGGACTAATGTTTTTCCTTTTCTTATCTATCTCATTTTAAATCCAGTGCAGATCCTTACTGTTTACCTTTCAAGTTAGCAAGAAGTTTGGAGTTAGAAGCAGTGGGGCTGATATGACTCTAAGTATGCTTTGAACTTCTGGACGCAGCAATTGCTGACCTGCAGAGAGGCCAGGCCAAGTCATGCAGGGCAAAGGAGTCCAGGAAGTCTGGACATTTTTCCAGAAGGAAGTCTTAAAGGCATAGGAGCAGGCTGTCCCTATGTGCTGAAAAATGAGCCATTGGGGAAAACGACTGGCCTGGCTGAACAGAGAGCTATGGTTGCAACTCAGAGAAAAAAGGAGAATTTACGGCCTTTGGAAGAACGGGCAGGCCACTTATGTGGACTACAAAGATACTGTGAGTGTATGTAGGGAGAAAATTAGAAGGGCCAAAGCCCAACTAGAACTTAACCTGGCTTCTGATGTTAAGGACGTTAACAATAAAAGGATGACTAAGGATAATGTCCATCATATATTAGATGGGGGCAGAAAAACAGCGACAAAGGGTGAGGAAAAGGCTAAGGTACTTAATGTCTTCTTGCCTCAGTCTTTAGTAGTAGGACTAGTTGTTACCTGAATATCCAGCCCCCTGAGCTAGTAAATAGGGGTGGGGAGCAAAATGAAACCCCCATAATCCAAGGGGAAAAGGTGAGGGACCTGTTACACCACTCAGACGTACAAAAAATCTATGGGGCCCAATGGGATCCACCCAAGGGTACTGAGGGAGCTGGCAGAAGTGCTCACCAAGCCACTTTCCATCATTTATCAGTAATTCTGGTTAACCAGGGAGGTCTCTGTTGACTGGAGGTTAGCAAATGTGGTGCCCATCCACAAGAAGGGCTGGAAGGAAGACCCGGGGAACTACAGGCCTGTCAGTCTGACCTCAGTACCTAGGAAGGTCATGGAGCAGATCATCTTGAGTGCTATTACATGGCACATGCAGGACAGCCAGGTGATCAGTCCCAGTCAGCATGGGTTCATGAAAGGCAGGTGCTGCTTGACTAACCTGATCTCCTTCAATGACAAGGTGACCTGCTTGGTGGATGAGGGAAAGGCTGTGGGTGTTGTCTACCTTGACTTTCTTTAAGCTTTTGACACCAATTCCCTCAGCGTTCTCCTGGAGAAACTGGCTGGTCATGGCTTGGACGGGTGTACTCTTCGCTGTGTGGAAGGCCAGACCCAAAGAGTGGTGGTGAATGGAGTTAAATCCAGTTGGCAGCCAGTCACAAGTGGTGTTCCCCAGGGCTCAGTGTTGGAACCGGTTCTCTTTAATACCTTTATTAATGACCTGGACGAGGGCATCAAGTGCACCCTCAGTAAGTTTACAGACAGTCTCAAGTTAGGCAGGAGTATCAACCTGCTTGAGGGTAGGATGGTTCTACAGAGTGATCTGGTCAGGCTGGATCAATGGGCCAAGGCTAATGGTATGAGATTCAACAAGGCCAAATGCTGGATCCTGCACTTGGGTCACAACAACCCCATGCAATCCTACAGGCTTGGGGAAGAGGGGCTGGAAAGTCATCCGGCGGGAAAGGGCCTGGGAGTGTTCATCAAGAGCCAGTTGAATATGAGCCGGCAGTGTGCCCAGGTGGCCAAGAAGGCCAACAGCATCCTGGCTTGTATCCAAAATAGTATGACCAGCAGGACTAGGGAAGTGATTGTCCCCCTGTACTCAGCACTGGCGAGACCCCACCTTGAGTACTGTGTTCAGGTTTGGGCCCCTCACTACAAGAAAGACATTGAGATTCTGGAGCAAGTCCAGAGAAGGGCAACAAAGCTGGTGAGGAGTCTAGAGCACAAGTCTTATGAAGAGCAGCTGAGGAAACTGGAGTTGTTTAGCCTGGAGAAGAGGAGGCTGAGGGGAGACCTTATTGCTCTCTACAACTACCTGAGAGGAGGCTGTAGCAAGGTGGGGTCGATCTCTTCTCCCAAGTAACAAGAGATAGGACAAGAGGAAATGGCTTCAAGTTGCACCAGGGGAGGTTTAGATTGGATGTTAGGAAAAATTTCTTCACTGAGAGGGTTATCAAGCATTGGAACAGGCTGCCCAGGGAAGTGGTGGAATTGCCATCCCTGGAGGTATTTAAAAGATGGGTAAACGTGGTGCCTGGGGACATGGTTTAGTGGTGGTTTTGGCAGTGTTAGGTTGATGGTTGGACTTGATGATCTTGAAGGTCCCTTCCAACCTAGAAGATTCTATGATTCTATGCCACACCTGCCTCAACCATAATCCAGATATCCCATGTGCTTTTGAGACAATATAATTTCATTATCTACAGATACATAAGATCTCTGAGTCTTCCTGATAATGACCTCTTGTTGTGTTTTACACAAGTAAATGATCTATGTGAGCAGCCTGAATCCAGACCTTTGTAGAAGATTTACTGATCAACCTAAATTCAACCTGCCCTCTGTTTACTTTCTTCCTTAATTCTTCACCAGTAGCAGAGTTACTTATCTTCAGAAGAAGGTGCCCACTTCATAATCCCTATAGTGTGGATTGCCCCTCTTTGAAATTCCCATATTTGGGGAAGGCAGGTATCCGAGCCTGCCACTTCCTCAGAAAAAACTTCTGACCAGTAGGTTCTTGTACAGAAGGTGGATGGTAATATTAATGACACTGAGCCTTGGAGAAGTCTGGCTGTTAGTTGTCATATGAACTTATTGTAGGTTTCTGGTTAAATAGAATATTGATGCCTCCTACTTCCTGGCAGGGAATAGATAGTGGTAGGAAATGTAAAATCTGAGTAATTTTCTGAAACTTAGATACTCTCTAAGCTGGGAACTTATGGCGTTGAAGTATCCAGCTTTCCTGTATTCATTCCCAGCTCTGCCGTTCTCCCCTGCATATCTGTGAGCAGTCAGTTCTCCCGTATGCATTTTGCCTGCTTAGAGTAAAGTATCTGTAAGTGGTTGAATTTTACTACCTGTATATGCAGTGCCTAGAACAATGATACTAGTTAGGCAGCATGGTGATACAAATACATAGAAAAGGACCTGAAAAGATTGATTATTTACGCATAAGTCTACTCCAAAGAATAAGTATTATACATCATACCCAAGTTTTAAATTCTGTAGTTCTTTCATTTGTTAAAAATATATTAGCCACAAGGAATATATCTTACATCATTATGAAATAAATCTTTCAATGAAATACACAGTGATTCTAAATCTACTTCCCCTCTGTCAAGGTAAAATCTGATCTGGACAACTGTATTTGTTGTGGTATGCATTTATCAATGAACTGTTCTGTAGGATGCTTTTATTATTCTGTAGTGTAAGGGGCTTTTAAATTCATATTTCTTATGAAAGCAGTTGTGTCATGAATATTAAAGCAAATAAATGTCCATGAGTGATTTCAGTTCAGAACTGCATTCTTTTAAGTTTGTGGCCGTTTTTAATTCCTCTAATAGATACACAATACCTTCATGATACTACTGGGAATACCGATGGACAATTTGTGGGTATAGAAGCCAGGTACTCTTTGTATATACTTCTAGAGACCTTCAAGGAATAATTAAAAACAAAACAAACCCACCACACCTTAAGTGAAGACCAGAACAGAAGAAAAATATTTGTCCAAAATTTCTCCAAAGGTGGTCACAGTCATTTTGCTTCTAGAAGCAGGAAGTTATAAATGGCTCCCTTGTGTCCATTCTGAGAAAAGCTGGGAACCGGGACTCGGATCTTTATTATTAGACATCTGCTCCATTTAGCTGGTTTTTGTTCACTAGGTTGACCTCATAAAATTATTTCATTGACTCTGCCTTGGGGGGTCTGCCACACTGCCACTTCAATCAAATATACGCTCCAAAGGGAACATATGCTGTGATAAACCAAAAGACAAAGTAATCCATTACATCTGAGAAACAGCTTTCATGAAACATCATGAAATCATTAAAAGGTGATTACTTTGAATATGTAAGTAAATAATGGATCCATAGTGGAAAGTGTTGACACTGTAACTGCAATAAGTCAATAGGGGTGAAGTGTTGTCTACTTTTTCTAGACCCAATTGTGTAATTAGTATTTCTAGGAAAGAGTATTTCTGAAGAGCCTTCAACTTTTTTCATTTTATTGCAAAGAAGAAATACATATGTCAGTTTCTAATACTTAAATTTTGTGAGGACGTACATTCTGATTGTTCTGATGTATATTTAAGATTTAATACATAGGTGGAATTTTCATGCATGTGTAATGAAAGTGCCCAAGTATTAATATTTATGGGCTATTCGTGTATCCAGAGATAAAGATAATTACAGGTCAGAAGTTATCTTTTGACCCAATGGTTATCCAGCTTGACATTGTGATTAATGGGATTTACACAAAGGGGTGGTTCATTGCCACTTCTGGTAAATCCCATTATGTTCGCTTGTCACCAGCCAAGTATTGAAACAAATGGCTGATGATGTACAATTCAGATAGGGAATAGGTGATCAAAGAAACCTAGCTGAGAAAAGAAAATAACTCTTGAGTACATGTACCTTGAACCCCCTATTATGAGAAGAGTTATATAGTCTTCATGTATGTTATAACTAAATAAAACTATAAAATTCATGTGGGATGGCAAAAAAGATATAAATATTAAGATAAAAAGATAAAAGTCCTACACTCCTTTGTTTTCCATGTTCTAAGGTGAGGACATGGGCTACTGAACAGGAAGAGAGGAACATCATTCATACACGAGGCTCTTGTTGAGGACCTTCTATGATTTCTTTCAGGGCAATGTTAAGTTCTGACATAAAGGTTTTACACAGAGATCTGAAACAAGAGAGAATACCTCCCGATTAAAATAAAAGGACACTGTCCCAGTTTGCACAAAATGGAAAGTGCCAGACATTCCTTGAGAAGAGGACAAAGAAAGACTGGAAAAATGCTATGAGTCTGTGATGAGATCCACCAAAGCGTAAATGTGCTATAGCAGAATGGGTGTAAGTATTTGAACAAAATTAAAATGTCACATGCTTTTTGAGCAAAATTAATCCAAGAGTCAGAAGTTATACAGGGCCAATATTTTGTCTCTCAGCATCCTAATATACTTAATAGCATCTCTTATTAAACATAATGTACCATCTTGTGCTGCTACTATCTTGGAAGAGAATAAAAGCTGTGTACTCAGTTTGTCTAGCAAAACTACTCCCTGGAAGGATATCACAGGCATCTGGTAACAGACCAGTAGGGCATACAGGGATAAGGGGGAAAAAAACTCCACATGCACTAAGTGTCAATGGTAATGACAAAACCTGTGGGTTCTACCTGGGCATGATGAGTTCAGGTTATAAATGAAAAGATTTCTATCCAACAGTGAGGTTATGTGACAACATTTTACTAAGTTTTGGAAAGGTATAATCTCAACTACTTTTAAAAATAATTTGTTTCTAGAAGGGTTCACCTGACTTGTTTGTAGAGACACAATCACCTGTCCTGTAGAGACACAAATCTATGCATTGCATAGCTCTTCAGTAAAAGAGCATTCCTGTCACAGTTTTAGACTACGTTTATATATTATATGAAAATGTGCTTTATCTACTTTTTCAGTAATTTTGTTTTTAATACAACTATATATATACTTGCTTTGCTTCTTTGAAGGTAAAGAAACTCTTCTAGGAGGTTTTTCTGGTGTGATATCTTAACAAAAATGAGTTTGTTCAACTGTAGTAACAACACAGTGCTGGCAGTCAGTAATTTCATGACAGCTTTTTATTGCTATCAGAGGAAAGAGAAGTGGATAATCAGTACCCTAAGGGAAATATGTGAGTGCTATAGTTCAATTCCTAAGTGACCTGGCAATTAATAACCAATAATGATGAGGGCCAAAGAGCAAAAGGATAAGATATGTTGTAAATGATTTCAGGAAGGAGACTGTGTGAGAAAGAGGACAATTCTCAGGGATCTTATAGGCCAACAAAGAATTCTTTAATACTCTTACATCTGTAGTTGAATTCTGCTGTATGAAAGAAAATAAGATAATCTTCATCCTTTTATGATAATTGATTAAATAAATAATGCTAAATAATTTTTCATAGCTGAAGCATGCAAAGTTCAGCAGTTTGAGCAAAGTAGGATTCTCTAACATCTACATTTGTGCAAAGCATGGCATACCTTAATAATACTGCTATGAAAGACAACATATTATCATACAATTTAATAGATGATAAAGGAAAGAGACAAGAAAAAATCTCTATGAAAATGTAGGTACAGAAAAGTATAGTGTAACACCACAATACTAAGAAAGGATAACTTGACCTAATACTGGGAAAACAGATGTTCCTACTCATCTGTGCTTAACTGTTATCTCTGGATTTTTTTTTCCTATTGTTTTTTAAGCTAAATCTTAAATATGTAACAATAAGATATAAGACTGTCTCATTACTGGGCTCAGCCTGGCACTCAGCTATTCAGATACAGCCTTAGCTGAAAATGGATGATGATACAGATGGAAAATGTGTGGAAATGCAATTTCATGAATGCCTTAAAAAATCCTAAAGTACTTTTCAAGTAACTGTGTTAGTGTGTACACATACATAGCTGCATATGCATTAAGGTACAGGACAAGGTTTTTTGGTTAAAACATCTTTTTTACCAGGATACTTCTTTTTTATTTAAAACAGTGTTCAAGTATCAAGATGGTCAAGCTGCTTATCCATGGGAAAACAGACAAAGCAAGTATAGAAAAGTATTTTAAAAAGCCATGTCCACAAATATCTACATAGAAATCTATGTAGAATTATTTAGGTTGGAAAAAGACCCTTAAGATCATCAAGTCAAACCATTAACCTAGCACTGCCAAATCCACCACTAAACCACGTCCCTAAGCACTACATCTACATGTCTTTTAAATACCTCTAGGGATGGTAACTCAACCACTTCCTTGGGAAGCCTGTTCCAATGCTTGACAACCCTTTCAGTGAAGAAATACATGTGTGCATTTGAATTACTATCATATGCAGAGCTAGAGGACCAGGACAAAAACGTGCTGAAAATATTTTATTGATTAAAAGCAAGGGGATTTATTTATCTTTATTAAACTTTAAAATAAATAATAACGGACTAGACAAGCAAGTAGTAGAAAGACATACAAATCTGACATGAAGAGGGAAGATTATCTCAAGAATATAGAAATATTTACTTTTAGTAGGGTAAAAAATATTTTACTTTCTCATAAGAATGTATCATAAATATAAACAAATAAACAATAATAACCCCCCCCAAAATATAAAATAGACCTCAATTTTACAATGTCAAAAGAAAAATTTTGACCTTAAAAACATGAATAATTTCTGTAATGCTGATCTGAAACAAACAAACAAAAGTTTCTGAAATGTCATTGGCATTCAGAAAAAAAAAGTGAAAAAGTTTTCCACCAAAATGAAATCTGGGAATTTTTGAAATTGTTATTAGAGAGCACCAGGGAATTTAACTAGGAAAATATGCCTTTATGCAGACATTAAGCACAGATTCCAAGAAACACAAACAGCAAGAAGTTGAGTTCATCTATACCAGCGAACTTTTCTTTACCAGGTAACATTCTCAGGCACTAGAGCTCAATTTCTCTGTACAGCTAAACTCATAAAAAGTCTATGGCATAATTTTGGTCTAATCAGTTCCTACTCTTCTAAACAGTTCCTGGGAATGTTTTGAAATTCAGTATAGGCCAGAGACAGTTTAAATACATAGTTTGGAAGTTATCCTTGTAGTCTGCTAGCAAAGAGATGCAGCTTCACACTTGCTTGTCTGGCTAGTACAGATTCAGCGAATAAGTTTATTCTGAGGACTTATATAAAAAGTTAAGATCATCTTTTTTGTCTTTTCTCTAAAGAATTATTTCATTGCAAAGACTTATTTTTGCTTGGAAATGTGTGTGAAGGGAAGGTTGTCCTGTTTGCTTCCTCCCTGTTAAATAAATAAGCAGTTTTATGAACACTAGAAAAGTTTTTACTTGAAGTGTCTTGTTATTATGATGACCAAATGTTTGTGTGGCTTTTTAGAATTTTGATCTGAATAGGTCCACTGATTTTCATGCAAATTGTATGCTCTTTTTTTCCTTACTCCTTCTAGTCAGGTGTTTATTCTCTTGCTTTTTAATTTGGCTTCAATAGCCATGAAATTATGGTATTTAAAGTACAGGGAAAAGTAAGAAAAATTAATAGTGGAATTGCAACTCTTCTTCATGAAAGTAGATTTTGTCTAGTTCAGGGATATGCAAGGCAGACTGCCATGGAAGACTTCCCTGGAGGGCAAAAGGGACTAAGAGAGCTGGTGGGTCTTCAGGAATGACCTCCTCAGAGCCAAAACCGGGAACGGCACATATTTAAGCACACAAGGGTCAAATAAGGGTTGCAAAATGACAAAAAGAATGAACAGGAACACTGATGGACTAAAAGATGTGTGGAAAATTGGCTGGACTGCTGAGCTTAAAGGGTTGTGATCAGCTCTACAGTGAGCACTGCTTAATATCACCTGGAGAGTGAGATGGATGTTACTCTCAGCAAGTTTACAGATGATCTAAAATTGTGAGTGATACACTGGAGGGCAGGTTTGCTATTCAGTATGACCTGGTAAGGCCAAAAATATGACCTAACAGGAATTTCATGTAATTCAAGAAAGGGAAGTGTGACGTCCAGCACCAGGGATGGGATAAAGCCATGACCCAGCACAGGGTGGGGGCAAACATCAAGACAACAGAGAAAGACTTGGGAGTCCTGGTAGGCAACAAGCTGAGCATGAATCAGCAATGTGCAATTGAAGCAAAGAAGACCAAACACATTCTGGGCTGTATTAGCAACTGAAAAACATGAATATGGTCAAGGGAGGTAATTCTGCCCCTCTACTCTGATCTTGTGAGATCCCACCTGGAATACTGCATCCAGCTTTGGAGCCCCCAACATAAGAAGGACATGGACCTGTTGGAGTGAGTCCAGAGGAGGGCCATGAAGATGCTCAGAGGGCTGGAGCACCTCTGCTATGAGAACAGGCTGAGAGAGCTGGAGCTGTTCAGCCTGGAGAAGAAAAGGCTCTGTGGAGACCTTATAGCAGTCTTCCAGTATCTGAAAGGGGCCTACAAGAAAGCTGGAGAGGGACTTTTTACAACGGCATGTAGTGATAGGACGAGGGGTCAAACTGGAAGAAGGTAAATTTAGATTAGATCTCAGGAAGAAGTTTTCCACTATGAGGGTAGTGAGGCACTGGAACAGGCTGCCCAGGGAAGTTGTGGAGGTCCCATCCCTGGAGACGTTCAAGGCCGGGTTGGATGGGGCTTTGAGCAATCTGGTCTAGTGAGAGTTGTCCTTGCCCATGGCAATGGGGTTGGAACTAGATGATCCTTAAGGTCCTTTCCAACCTAAACCATTCTATGATTCTATGAATATACATGTTGCAGTTAGATAATCAGATTGCTGTTCTGCTTCTGATACTGCCTATCTTGTTTTCAGTTTTGTCAGTCATCTTTCTTGTGTATTCAGGTGGATGTCCTTCCTATCTGCAGTCCTTTGGGCGTACTGTGTCCTTTGCTTAGCATCTTTCTGTTACTTGGATGCTTTCCACATAACTTTCTTTGCTCCTTTGGTGATCATATTGCTCACATACATCACCTCTGCCTATGCCATCACTGTGTTTCAAAATAGCAGTGTACTGTTGTTGGTTACTCTACATTAATATGCTTATACTGATATTCAAGGTAAACCAGTATTCATTATATTTTGAGAAGTACACCTATTTCTAGGTGTCACATGACTCTCAGCTACACAAGCCCGTAGTCAGCAGGTTGAGGGGAAAAATTCTTCTTTAGCAGAAGCTGTGAGACCACATTGTGATTGCTGTGTCTAGTTCACGACTCTCCAGGACAAAAAGACCTTGACACACTAGAGCAAGTCCATTGAAGAGCAACCAGGACAGCTAAGGGGTTGGAGCATATGACATACAAGGAAAGGCTGAGAAAAACACTTTTGTTCAACCTTAAGAAGAGAAGGCTGAAGGGAAATCTTGTAGCTATCCATGTCTGTCTAATGGGAGGGGATAGAGAAGATGGAGCCAATTTCTTCCAGGAAGTAAAAGGATGAGAAGCATCATGCACAGGCTGGAACACAGGGTATTCTGAGTAGATGTGAAGAGAAAAAAATGACCATGAGGATAGTCAAATATTGAAATCAGTTTCCCAGAGAGGCTGTAGAATCGCCATCCATGGAGATTTTCTAAATTCAGCTATATGAGGCCCTGGGCAACCTTATCTTGGTGAACCTGCTTTGAACAGGAAATTTGACTAGAAGACCTATAGAGGTCCCTTCCAACCTAAATTACTCTTTGAGTCCTAAAGCCAGCAGATAATAGTTAATTACTTTTGAGCCTTTAAAACAGAAATGCATACTTGTTGTCAGGGAAGAGCTCTTAATGCTTGTTGCAGCCATATCAGAGCCAATGTGAGGACACGTATCTGTGTATTCACATATTTGTATACTCCAAAATTGCAGTACATTTATTGATCTTCCCCTACCATCACTGTAGTGACAGTGACACAGCTGAATAGGAAACAAGATTCTATCTTTCCACACAAGATAACATCAGATAACTAGGTTAGAAGTTATAAGATTAACCCTCTCACACTAGGAAATGCTGTTTTGATGACAACACAATCTGTGGATATAAATAAAGCAGACCAAAAAAAGAAAAAAAAAAGCAGTTCCTTTTCATAACAATTAGTTTTACCACACCTACATGTCTTGAAAATTTCCCATACTTAATTGTTTTAAAATGGATTCTAAGGAAGAAAATAACTTTTCTGTGATGGTCAGGAGTATTGAGAATCAAAGGTTAGTTTCTTCTTGTTTAATATTCTCATACTAAATACTACCTTACTGTAGTATCACTACTTTCATCCCATGGCTGCTAGGCATCCCCATCTCCATTTCAACACTTAATTCTCCCTTATACTCATTTTACCACACAGCAGGCTACCTGTAGGTTCTCTATTATCTCCTTTCTTCTCCGATGTCCTTCATTACCCCAACTTAAGAAAGAAAAATTTACCATGTGAGTGACTGAACACTGGAACAGTCTGCCCAGTGAAGTTCTGGACTCTCCATCCATGGAGATTTACAAAACCTAACAGGAAACAGTCCTGAGTAAGCTGCTTGAGTTGGCCCTGCCTGGAGCAGATGCAATGGACTAATCTCCAGAGGTTCCATTTGACCTCATATGTTTTGTGATTCTGTAAATATCCTATACCTGCCTCAACCTTTTTGCATGTTTGCATAAACATCATCATATGCTGTGGCAGGTTCCGAGCTCCTTCAGGGAGGGACAGTTGTACAGAGAGATAGGAAAAGTAGACATGTTTTTTTTCATCCCCTTCTCTCATGTCTCTGTAGCCACCAATTTCTGCAAAAATTGATATTGCCTGTTACTGACTAACTGGTTCAAAATTATTACATTAAGAAGAAGAAAGAATCAGGCAGATAAACATAATTACAAAAGAATTTCTGTAGTAAACTGGATGAGGAGATGTTCAAATAACCACTACTTCCCCTGTATGCAATGCTTTCCCTTTAAATCAGGACTTAAATTTCCTGTTTAATGAAAAATAATGTGTTTGGTTTCTTATGTAAATCTCTTCTCTAGGAGATGATATAGCAGGAGAAAGATTTCTGTTCACAGTAAAAAGAAAAAAATCAAACTGTGACATAGTCAGGAAGGGATCAGATGGAATTAGTCTAAGAAGTCTGACCAAAGGGGACAATAAATAAATTACTTATTCAGATCTTCTTTAACACTTAACACAATTCATAGACTTCACTCACAACAGTTTCTTTATATTGCTGATAAAGTTGGATATGGTGATTTGCAAACAAAATGTGAATACTGTGAATACTTTTTTCTCTATAACTATATCCTTTTTGTATACTGACAAATCACAATGCACACAAAGCCTTTAGGTTAGCTAGTTCTGGTGGTTTAAATCAGCAAAATGTAGCCATCGATAGTTCCTTCACTTATAGCTCTTCTTTCTGTCTTGTCCGCCTTTGTCTATTCAGGTGAAAATTTTCAGAACTTTTGGAACTACACAAAATGAGTAGAGAATAACCTCAGTGTCCTCTCCATTCATGCTCTCAATATAAAATCAGGTTGCAATTCTACGTCTGTGTGTGAACAATTGTTGTAGCATAATAGAAGTTCTGTTTGCCTACAGGGCACAGCACTACCAACATTTAATTCATTTCTTTGTAAAACACTTTATAACACCCAATGTCTGAAAAGTCACAGGAACAATTTAATTTTATTATTGTGAATGTAAAAGAAAAATAGGCAATTCCAGGTATATTAGCTTTCTTCCATATTCTTGTCATTGCAGAAGTTTAGAAGTACCTGATTAAAGTAGGACAGAAATCAAATGGTAATTGAGAACAGCCACTACTTTTCTAAAAAGTACAATTAATGATGACAGAACTCAAATCTTGCTCATGCTTAAAACATTGTCCATGTTGACAAAGTTCCAAGTACTGCTCTTGAGGTCAAATTCCCTGGTTGTCCACATTGATCTTCCTTAATCTTCCTCCTATGGTGTCTTGAGAACATGCCAAGTAGCACTTTGGACACATCTGGGCCTTTACAGATGTCTTTAGGCATTTCTATACTCCATCTGGGTGATGGCCATATATCTTAGCAATGTTTCGTGTGTCATCCATGGAGAAGTCTCATACTTTTTCATCCAGAACATTTACAGTTTTATCATCATAACACAACTTATCAGCAGACACCTTAACAAATAGTTCACTGAGTGAATATTCCAGCAAAGGTATAGAACAAAGACCAAAGAAGTACTTAGGTAAAAAATAGAAGAATAATGCTGTGAGGTGCTTCAGAAATTACTCATCAGGAAGGGCGTTACTGCTTGTGATTATTCCCAATCACACCCAGAGGGAAATCAGATGGACTTTATCTGGTGAACTACTGAGAAACAAAAAGTATTTTTGACTCTCATGTCAGGGACACTTCTGGAAAGACGTGAAATATCTGGCATATCCTATGAATGACTCTTCTTAGTACAGACACATGACCAGTTCAGTGGTGAACTATGCCAAGCAGCAGTTCTGGCATGGTTACTTCTCTGCCTGTTCATCACTGACACATCCTGCTTCATCATCAACATGCATTGGACCTGGAACCATTCAAGTCACCCTACACTACTTTTCATGATTCACTAAACTGTTAGGACTCATTCAGTTAATAGTGGCTACTAGCTATAAGCAGGTCACTGCCTACCCAACAATCATGCAACAGCTGGAACTTCTCCCATTCAGATGAGACACAGAATTAGCCAGCCTATGTTGAGGCCCACAGGCCCCCAAGAACGTCGACCCTCATCATCTGAGAAACAGGAGCAGATTTCTGGTTAGGTTACTTCTGGGTCACTCACTGTTAAGACAGTAGGAAGAGGCAATGGGATTCAGAAGGAGAATACTGAAAGACAGCTATGGAAAACAGCACTAATGACCTAAAGAGAGGCAGGTACTAAGATGGTCTTTATTTCTGGGATCAGACCCAGACAAAAGCATCCTCGTTCAATTCAGGACCTTGACTGAAAGTTTCAGGATGTTTGTATAACACAGCTTCCAGCACAGCACTACATACTTAACTTCAGGCCACACAAGCAAGCTGAATTTGCCTTAAAACTGTGTGTGAAAGAACACATCAAGCTAGTTAAGTATGCTATGTGAGCAACAATGGTAAACTTACGCATGTCTTTCCACAGACTTGCTCTTCTAGAAGTTCATGAGGACCTCACCACCTTTTAGAAGAGTATTAGTCAATGACAGACAGATCTACTGGACCACACATAGATGATTTTTCATTTCTGTTTTGTATTTCGTCTTTAGAAGGGTAGTTTAAAGACTTTAGAAAGACTGTGGCAAATAAATAGATAATTTTTAATGACCATATGAGCTAACAGTCCAAAGTTAAGCCTGAAGACCTGGAGTTGTAGGGCCTAGCTGTTGGTTATCATGTTTTTGCAGTCACATATGGCATCTACAGCAGCATTCTTCTTTCTCAGCTGTCTTGAAGGGCTACGTCAGAGTACGTCCTGTGTTTGTTCTTGCTTTTCCTGAGTACTGTCAAGACCATAGGCTGAGGAGAACTTCTAAGTTCATTTCATCTTTAAGATTTCAAAGGATTCCAAACAGTGTCAGTAAACAGGAATGTCTCTTTTCTTAACATTTTGGAACAGATCTGCGTACCTACTGAAAGCATATGCCAAAAAGAAGGTATAGATGGTTTAATATACACAATACATAAGTAGTGTCTGTCTGGCTCCACAGATATTGGCATGCTGCTGTCCTTCAAGAGCTTAATAGATTTGCTTTTCTAGTCTCAAACTCTTTGGTTATGGCCTCCTTTTCTCCTCAGCCTTCTTCAAATCTGCAAGTTGCAGTTTTTTGCAGCACACTGCCATGGAGTTGCTTGGTGTCAATGATTGGGGGTTTTACCTAGGGCAATATGGGACAGTGCAGGCATTGCATGGTTCAGGCAATTTGAAGGGCTTCTGGGATAGACATTACTCCAGAGTGCACTCATATAGTATGCAGCATGGCTCGATGATTGCTCCAAACCATGACAATCTTGGGCAGTAATTGTACAAATTGGTGTGACCTTGGCTATGCTGTCTAGTCACTAACACACATTTAGCTATAAGAACAGTTAAATTGCAAACACAAAAAGGCTGACATTTTTGTCATTTGCTTTTTTGGTCCCTGATATGGCCTCATTTGGGGAATACACTTTCAGAACAAAGTGAACTTGACTACCTCCTGGGTGGGGAGGAAAGAATTGAGGAGGTGGTGCTGTTTGTGGTACAGTACAGATGAATGTGCTGTATGTATTTTGAGAAAAAGGCCTAGCTTTTGCCCAGATCTTGTGAGATTAACACAGGAAGTGGTGGCAATAAAGGTAGAGATGGAAAACGACAGTCAAAGGCTACAGAATACGTTCATTACAGAACATCAACATTTCTACAGTTGTGACCTATCATTGCCATTGGATTATACAAATAATTTGCAATGAATAAACTGGGTACTGAATACATTAAACCAATAATTGCATATAATTGCAATAATTGCATAATAATAACCTAAGTGTTAGATAGTTATTCTGAAAAACATGAAGGAAAACAAATGCAAAAACATCAGAACAGTTCTTCCTATAAAGTCCAGTGCTGATCTCTCCTTACATGGTAATGTGATATATGTGCTAATAATTGCTCTGCAGCTTCTCCTCACTACGCTGTATTGTTAGCTAGCCACTGGGATTGCATTTGGTTTGCAAAAAATTGAAACCCTATGCACTGAATGAGTATAATAGACTGCTGTGTGTGTAAATTATATTTATTTGGCTGCAGCCGGCAAGATAAAATGCTTAATCTAAAAAACTAATAATCACAAAACAGAAATTCATCACTACATCTCATTTCTGTGGCACATGTTACAAATTAAAAAATAAACACTAGAGGAAACTATATATAAAGAATCCCAGAAGCTTTTAAACTATTCAAAATGTATCATAATTTAACAGTTGAACAACTGTAATATTACTTTATTGATGGATTGTGCTCACAAGTTGTGACTCTGCAGATAAATTATATTTTAAAAAAAATCAGAAGCAAATGATGGATTTTTTTTTTTTAATGGTGCTATTGAAATACAATTTTTAAGCTTCATAATTTTCTGTTCGCCTTTATCAGGAAAAAGTGTCACACCACAATTAATCAGTGACTAGTCATCTTTAATTGATGCAGGAGTCCATTCTACTTCAACTGAAATTAGAAGCAAAATTTTATGTATTTACTGGTGAAAATATTGTTTCTATTGGATGGAAACATGCTGCATTTAAAATAACATAGATTTTAGAATACAAAGATTCTACCTTTTAGTATCATAGAATCATAGAATAGAATAATACAATCATAGAACTGTTTAGGTTAGAAAAGACGTTTAAGATCATCAAGTCCAACTGTTAAGCTAACACTGTCAAGACCACCACTGAACCATGTCCCCAGGCACCACATCTACCCATCTTTTAAATACCTCCAGTGATGGCGATTCCACCACTTCCCTGGGCAGCCTGTTCCAATGCTTGATAACCCTCTCAGTGAAGAAATTTTTCCTAATATCCCATCTAAACCTCCCCTGTCGCAACTTGAGGCTATTTCCTCTTGTCCTATCACTTGTTACCTGGGAGAAGAGATCGACCCCCTCCTTGCTATAACCTCCTCTCAGGTAGCGCGTTAAAAGTAATGCAGTTTTGATATTTGTCTGTCAGAGTCCCAGGACTTTCACTGATTTGTCTATCAGAGTCCCCGCAAAGGACTTTCACTGAGTCAGATTCAAAAAAATCAAAAATTAGTTATTTTATTGAGAGCGACAGAACAGATTCGAGATTGCCGTTGATAAATTCAATGACTACAACAGCGCTATTAATTAAGGTTAATATTGCTAGCACATATAATGATAATAATACAGCAACTTGGGGGTAACATTCACCAGAGGGTGAAAGGCGCAGCGCTTACCCAGAAGGTGTCCCTGCCTGGGGTGGAGGAAGAAAACACAGCCCATCGGCTGGTCCATCAGGTATTGAGGTTCTTCTCTCCCAATTTAACAGTCATTTTGTCTGTCTTTTTATCCCCAAAATTACAAGGTTTCCATCCCCTAGGTGACGTATAGTATGATTTGGGTGGAGAGACGAGTGCTATAGTCATATATGTTTAGCATGATCTCTATAATCTTCATTAGCATATGCAGGGGTGTCAACTTTAATATGCATTTCACAGGTAACGAGGCAGAGGTCAGTCATCAGGCACGCTAGCCTTTCGAAGAAACAAAGAACTACACAAGTTCCTGTTATCTTGTCTTCACTGGCAAAAAGCAGGGCTGTCCTGCCTCCACAGGGCCCCCTCCTTATCTGCATCCCGTGCTGGCCAGGCGAGCCTCCACTCCCTTGGCCTGCACAAGAGATAACAAAGCCAGTCTTAATTGTTCTTTGAGCATAGAAACTTTACCTCATTTTCCAAATTCCACAGGTAGTTGTAGAGAGTGATAAGGTCTCCCCTGAGCCTCCTCTTCTCCAGGCTAAACAACTCCAGTTTCCTCAGCTGTTCCTCATAAGACTTGTGCTCTAGGCCCTCCACCACCATCGTTGTTGTTCTTTGGACACGCTCCAGAATCTCAATGTCTTTCTTGTAGTGAGGGGCCCAAAAGTGAACACAGTACTCAAGGTGGGGCCTCACCAGTGCTGAGTACAGGGGGACAATCACTTCCCTAGTCCTGCTGGTCACACTATTTTGGATACAAACCAGGATGCTGTCGGCCTTCTTGGCCACCTGGGCACACTGCTGGCTCATATTCAGCCAGCATATCATTTACTGTGAGAGAAAAAACATGGATGATTCTATAAATAGAAATATAAGGAAAATGAATATTTAATTTAAGGTGAATTACTCACTTATGCAGACTCTCATTTTGATGCATAAAATAATATTTAGTTTCTGAATTAACCTAGTGTGGTCTAAGAGTACACTAAATTTGAAGACTCCTTTCGCAGATCCAATGTATTTGTTTTGGACATTCTCCTGCAGCCAAACTGCAAGACAGACCATGCAGAGGGTATACAATTACATTATTGTCTAGTTGTAGTCAACAGAAAATACAACCTATCAGCTCCTGATGAAAGCTAAAATGCATATTGATCTAATAAAATTATTTGTTAAGCTAACTTGCAAAATCTTCCACTCTGGCACATATTGGTGTCTGTATAACTGGTCCAAAAATAGGAAGTAATCTCACTTTTCTCATTAGGTTTTCTTTAGGAAAACTGAATTCTTTTTTTGATCTACTGAGAACATTGTCAACTTGCTCAATGCACTCTTGGCCCTCCAAATCGGGATATCCACAAAATAGAATGGTATAAACACAACCTTCCAAGGTCCTTTGAAGTTTCCTTTCTCCTTGGAAAGAAGTGAGAAAAAAGATCTTTTTCTACTAAGTCAGTCTTTACCTAAAAAACAAAATTTTAACTTAGAAAAGCAACAGCAATGTGGGACAGAGTGAGACCATGAAAAGAACTACAAATTTAATAGTTGTACTTGTTAGTGTCAGTTAGGCCCAATCCTACAAACATTGCCGCCCGTGTTGTTACATACGGGAATAGCCATCTTAGCTTTGATGCTATAAATCATGAATCAGGAATAAAGAAGTGCTTAAATAATCGCAGTCTGTAATTCTTTTGTTACGGAGCTTCCAAACCGAAAGAAGAATCTTGTTGATGGTGATAAGCAGAAAAGTACCACAGCAACGACAAAAAATCCAATTTAATGTAATTTACGAGTGATTGGGGAGATTCACAATTGATGGCCAAGCAGAAATTTAAAAGAATTAAAGCTATGTTTTGCCTAAGACTATAACACCTGCAACATTCTGAACTGGATGTGAAAAAGCTGTAAATCTTACCTTTGGATGCATTACTAGCATTCAAATAGACAATTAAAACATCCATGAACATTATCAGTTTTCAGATATATAAACAGTCAGTGAAATACAAACCAAGATCTTTTCACACCATGGAAGACAAAATAATATCGAATGATCAGGCACTCAGATTTTTTATGCCAGAAATGACCAATAAATCAGACTTCAGAAAATTTCTCTCAGTTTCCAGTTGTCAAGCTAGCAGTAGTTTAAAAATTATCATATCAATAAAGGATAGAAATGAAGCTTTATTCTTCTCTCAGTTCTAGTCATGGTTTTTACATTAGGTGGTTATTGGATAAAAAAAACCATAATTAATTCAGGGTAGGAATATATCTCATCCTTGATGTTTCTCCTTAAAACTCTTCCTCATTAAAATAATTTAAAAAAAAATAAGTTTCTGCCATTCTTCAAAACAGATGAAAGTGAATCAGCTGTTTTCCATTTATGATTATAGGTAGAAAATCTGTTTGCTTTTTTAAAATTACATGCTTGCTCAGAAATGAGTTCATACTAGCTGAATTAAAAAAGAAGTAAAAATCTGAGCCTTTCAGATTTACTCGAAATATTTTGTATATCTAATCTTGAAGAACATAACCATTACATGTTGATTTGAATATGTGGAGCATGTATGTGTCTACTGCAAACAACATTTGAAGCTAACAAGAATTCATGCCCTTTTCTTTGAACTCCATAGAAATCTAAGCTAACTAAAAAAAGAATGCTATGAGACCTGTTTCAAAAATGAATAGCTGAATGTGAATCCAAGGAGAAATGAGTAGCATGTTAGTAGTAAACCTTTTTTATTTACCATATTCAAAATACCTTTTACTTGAATTTCATCTTAGCAAAATATGCTGTATTTCTTTAAAATGATGGTGAGAACATTGTAAATCATTACCAAGGACATTATAGTCTTCCATGCTCAATCACATATGTATATGAATGCTATTTAAAGAGTTGGAAATGCCAGTAGATAATTTGTTTAGTTATCATTTACTGAAATGGTGAATTTCTCTACTGAAAGAGCCCAATTATAACCACCTGGTCATATTCACCATCTGCTCCCAAACAAGTTGCCAAGCTAAGGAGGCTTACACTTAAAATACTCCATCAGAATAGAAGACTTTTATATAATGGATTACGATAATCCTGATTTAGAATAGAGATCAAAGTCTTTATTTTGTTATCTGAGAAGCTACTTCGATTTTCCTTGTCATGTCTTGTGAATTGGGTAAAAGCAGCAATAAGAAAATGGAGTTTCAATCGTTTCTCCAAAATGAATCATAATCCAGAAAGCTGTTTTTCTAAATTGTGATTGGAAATCAGCCTGTATGAAAATTTAGTGTGAAAGATGGTGCTTTATAAATTTGTCCTTTAATGTTTTACATATAATTTGAAAAAACAATTCAAATTAACCTTTTTTGTACTACTAGATGTAACTAACTATGAATTACAGCTGTGTTTTAAATAGCAAACTGAATTTATAGATTTTTTTCAATTTTCTTTAGACCTTAAATATGACAGGAAACCAAAAATCATCATAATTGCTCTATATGAAACTTACCGTTCTACTGTGTGTATACTTAGGATATTAATATCTTTATATTGAATCTAAGCATTTATATTTTCGCGAAATACATATAGTCTTGTTTACAAGTCTCTTGATTCAAGAAAGTCAAATGTATAGGGCTTTTTACATCTGTTCCATACTATCTCAAGTGGGACAGGGAACTACTGCAGAGAGTCCAGCATAGGGCCACAAAGATGATTGGGGGATTGGAGCACCCCCCTTATGAGGAAAGGCTGAGAGAGCTGGGACTCCTGAGCCTGGAGAAGAGAAGGCTGAGGGGAGACCTTATTCTTGCTTAGAAGTATCTAAAGGGTGGGTTGAAGGAGGACGGAGCCAGACTCTTTTCAGTGGTTCCCAGTGACAGGACGAGGGATGACAGGCACAAGCTGGAACGTCAGAAGTTCCATTCAAACCTAAGAAAAGACTTCTTTATAGTGAGGGTGACAGAGCACTGGACCAGGCTGCCCAGGGAGGTTGTGGAGTCCCCTTCTCGGGAGATTTTCAAGGCCCGCTTGGATGCAGTCCTGAGTAATGTGCTCTGGGCATTCCTGTGTCAGCAGGGGAGTTGGACTAGATGATCTCTAGAGGTCCCTTCCAACTCTGAATATTCTGTGATTCCGTGATCTATTATTCATATCTTAATACAATTATTGATGCTTTGCCTATCTCAGAATGTATGTACATGAAACAAACTGCAATGTAGCTGAATTACTTTGCTGGAAATTCTTAGGTCAGGCTGATAATTCTTGCTGGCCCATAAAATTTCACTCATATAAGAAAAAAAATGGGAAGAGTGAGTTGCAGGCTGTGAGTTTCGTTGCAGGAGGTTAGAGCTGTTTAGAAAATGAAATGTAAAATGATTGAATAGAAAGCTGGGGAGAGATAAATTGGAAACATTGTCAGTTGTTGAAAGCTTTAAGACCAAAAATATCATCAGTCGTTCTTCCGTCCACAGTTACAGCAATCCTGCAAGCCAAATTCCTATATGCCACACATTTTTGTTGTAATACCTTAAACTCTTCCCGTTGAATGAATATTTTTTTCTCAAAAGAAAGTCCACTTGAAGATTATATAGTTGTGGTTTTGTGCTTTTATATCAAAAATGAAGTTAGTTATATTGGTCCACAACCCACCACTTCACTAATTGTTCCCTTTGACCTTCACGTCTCTGATGCCCTCAAAAAATAAATCCAAATAAACAAGCAAAAATAAAATATAACAATAGTACTCAGTCTCTAAGCTTGCTGAAAAATACATGCTTTTCATGTTTGACATAAAGCTCAGTCCCAAGAATCTAACATTTACATGAAAATATCCATTCTATTATATGAACAGTTAAATGTCTAGACTTCATAGTTTCAGGAACAATCCAAACACTATTCATACTATCTCTAAAAACACTGAAGTAAAAAAAATACAAAAATTCATTTATTATTTTTAATTACACTTTTAACACTGATATTATGACTGTCATGATTTTTAAACAGACAAGAAAGACAATCTCAGGACTTGAGATTTACTTCAGGCACCAGTCATGGTGGACTGTCTTATAAGTTGAGAACACAGAAATCTGTTTCTCATAAAGCAATTTAATTAAAAAACACATTCAAAAATTTGAACTATTGAGAACAGTCATTGCTTTACTAAAACAGGAGTGCCTTTGCCAAGGAAATTAAGTAATGTTAACATAGGAGTAATTACAAAAGAACTGTGATAAACTTATTGAAACTAATTAGTGTTCCTGAAAATCTTTTCAGACTGACATAGTTGAATGATTCTGTGGTTTATATTTTTGCTTTACTAAAGCTGTATGGAGAACAATTTAACTTTGGAAGATTCTAATTCCCTTTTTATTCTCTTGCTGTTACTACTTCATACTGAAATGAGCCAAGTGAAGCCATTTGAAACACTTTTTTGCAAAATTAAGTTTGACCAAAGGATCAGTTTTTTAACCAAACTTAACTCAAAATAATTAAAAAATGCAACCTGACATTTCATAGATTTTCAATAGATACTTTTCCATAAACATTTCAGTTTTGACATAACCATTTAACATAGATTAAAAAAAAATTATCCTATATTCAGTCTTTTCATTTTCTCTTGGCAGAGTAGTCCCTGATCATTGTCTAGGGTGAAAAATGACAATGAACCAAGGAAGAAATAATTATTCAAGAAGAAGAAAGAATCTGAACAGAGAAATGAGTATGTTTAAGCAATAGTTTGAGATTTTTCCAACAGGAAACAAAGAATTTCAATCCAAATCTACAAATAATTTGCATTAACTCAAACTTTCATATTTCAGCAGATAATATTTTCACCTGCAAAGCACCATCAGGCTCTAGCTGCATGAGGATCTAATTGCTGCATCACTAACTTTTGTTGATCCACCATTTACTTGCAGTGGCTGTTGCTGTCGCTGCTGCTGTCTCTCCAGCCTCTCAGTGGTAATGCAGCATGTGATTCTCCTTAGAGTCTTGATGCCCCTATTACGAAACAAAAAATATCACCACAATATGATTGTAAACACTGATTTAGTTTTTCCAAAACCTGTTAGTTCTAAACAGCTGAAAAGGGATTCAGGGTCCTAGATATATTAAGACTTTCAACTGGACGCTATCCCAATGTACTTCGATCAAGCTGCCATTCCCTACCCTTCCTCTTTCTTCCACATTTTCCTACTCTTTGTTTCTGCTTCCACCAACAGAGCACATGCCTTTAACATCTCCAGAAAAGCTGGAGATGTTTTATAGTGGTAAGGAAAGGGTAATTCTCTGTCTTGATGGGGAGAGAATAGTGACCACTTTTATTTTCTTGTTTATTAGAAAAAAAAGAAAAACATAAGAAGCCAGACAGCCAATGATATGGCCTTTCAGCTCAGCTGAGAAGATAGGAAGCATATCACTGTCAAAAACAGGGAGAAGGGGGAGAGGGGATGGCTGAAGAAATAAGAGGGATCTTGGGAGTTCCAATACGCATGGGTTCATATTGGGTTGGCAGTCATTAGGACACATCAGAATAATGTTTTTTCATAGCCAGGCAACATCTATCCTTGTTGCTGAGCTCATAAGGCTGTTGTTGACTCAAAGGGTTATTCACATTTTTTTGTAAATGAATCTACTGGATAACATTGATTTCACTTCCATTGCTGCATCTTCAGTACCTTTGCCACCCCATCCTTTTGCAGCCCACATGTCACTGCTTCTATAAGAGTGGTCACTGCATGTCCAACAGCTCCCAAATTACCTCTCCTGTTAGGAAAATGGAAGCCTGAAAGACTCATGCTCTTGACTGATGTCAGTTCACCAGTGGGGCACCTGCTATTACCAAATCCAAAACAGTAACTGGTAGCTAACCAACATCTCTCCATCCTCTACATTTTAAACCAATGGCTCCAAATGAATTTGATATGTTCTGATATCCATTTTGCACTGTGCATTTTTTTTTTAATAGAGCCTTATATGGTTCATTGCTCACTGTAGAAATGCAACAATATTTTTTGGCCCTTCAAAGTAAGGTAGTATCAACAACACAAAGACTACAGCTGGAAAAACAAACTCCAGAGCTGCCAAATGGAGTTTTTGGATCCCAAAGGCTGCAGGGCTGGGATTTAAAATACAGTTGAATCTGGATCCCCAGCTACAGGCAGAAACTGCAGGCCAGTAGCTGCCAGAAGGCTGTACTGTGAGATTTCAGTGACATCAGGGGAAAGAAGGAAATGGAAAAAAAAATGATAGGGACATTTTTTAATGAATTGCATCTGCTATCTATGAAATTTCCCAGTGCAGGCAAAAATCTGGCAAAGATCTACATAAAATATTCAGCTAGGATATTCCTTGTGATTTTGCACTTCTGGTTCACACAGATGAGTGAACTATCAGCTGGCACAGGTAGTAGCCATGGCTTTACTTGGACTTCTGCTCCCATTCTTTTTTTTATGTGTCCATTTTGCTTCTACAAATACCAAACTAGAATTAGACTCCAAGTAGAGTGATTTAAGTCCATTCCTCCATGAAAACTTATTCCCTGGCCATCTGGCATCTCCTTAGGTGGTAACTAAAGATGTTCTGGTGATAGATGAGGTTGCATTTGTGAACTTTATGAGCCATGGTAATAAGAATACAAGTGCTCTGCCAAGTAACAATGGCACAATGGCTCCATTAATCTTGTCTGGCCCAGCATCACAAATATACAGATCTGTTTGCCTGTCATATGCTAGGAAGGAGCTGTGAACTGGGCCACTATGTATTTTTCTAGGCCATCTGGCAGTGGTGGCGGCTATCCACAGAGACAAAAAATCTCCTATAAAATGGTGAAGTACCATCCCTTTTAGTTGCTGAAAGATGCCTGTTGGGAAATCTGGGTACGTAGATGTGTGTGTCACCAGTATTGTCAATGCAGCTGGGGGATTCACTTGAGCAAAGCCTGCTATGATACCACATACCACTAGTGAAAGGTAAGATGGATCAAGAACGCAAGATGTTACTTTCCAAATGATTTTTTAGTCCTTGAACTGACTATCAACAGAACAATGGAAGTTAAGGGTTGTAAGATTCTAAATGCACCATTTAAGTCTTCTTCTTGACAGCCACTGTTATTGCTGTATTGTTCATTTTCCATTTTCTCATTCACAGAACATAGTTTTTCTTATCCTGCAGTTTTTCTTCTGCTTACAGTTTCCCCATATTTTCCATAGTAACCTTGTGCCACGAGGCATCATTATTCTAATAAACCAGACACTGGAGAAAAAGTGTAGTAGTTCAGTTTAATTTTCACTTTTTTTGTCCCGTCTTCTTTTTAACAAGCACAGACCAGCCAGTTCTGGCTACCGTAAATTAAACTGCATCTGTGCCCCTGGCTCTGAACATGTAAGTTCAGGCATAGTGCAGAGATTCTTCTTACAGCAATGCCACTGGTAGATGCTGCTTGTTGCTACTGCTGCTGACATGGTTGCCCAAGGCAGAAGATAAAAACGTCATATTGCTATTACTGTGCTGCAATGCAGCTGTGGATTAGTCCCTCTTAGGAGCTGATCTGAGAATCAGAGCAGCCAGAGGACACTCTCAAAATGGTGACATAACACGTCTGTCATGCCAAATCCCACAGGACAGGCAAGAACAGCTGCATACAATGCAATCAATGAGAGATGTAAGGCAGAGTGTCTGTGGTTCACAAAATGAGCTCCTCTACCTTTTTGCCAGTCCATTGGTTCCTACTTGTAATGCTGTCATGTACCCATGCTGTTTATGGTCTCAATTTTCCACAAATTGATGATCTCTAGTGCATTTATCCAGTACCGATTATCATCAAACCAAAACTTTGGTCTCTACCACATCTTTTGCAGATTTGTCTGATACTGGACATAACCCCTTCCACCCTTCTGTTGTTTCATGTATCTTCATGGGTTGCTCTTGGTTTCAATTTCAGTTCTTGAATGTCCAATCTTTTTAATAAATATGCAGTATATTTATCACTTACTTTATTCTTATGGTAGAACAGAACTTTAGACTAAGCTTTCTTTTTTGTATTTTAATAAGTCTGTTTTCTGAGATATGTTTTCATTTCCATCAAGATTTAATAGGATTCAAGATTCTGTTTCAAAAAAAGTCAAAAGAATCATAGTTTATATAGTAAAGGCTTTAAGGTCTTAAAAATACTCATTTAGACTTTGAGTAGTTCTGAAATTTTTCAAGCTCATTTCTAGACTTAATTAGTCATTAACAATATTATTCTCTTCTCTTCCTAATAATCTTAGGAGAAGTGGCTCTTCTGAAGTTGTTGAGTAGGTCAGGTATTGCCAGGTAACTAATTCCTCAGTGGATACAAATTCTCTCTTCTAGTTTGTTGTATGTTACTTTTCTTGTAACGTCAAGGGACATTATTATTGTGCAATCATTCTTAATGCTAATTTAAGAAAGGTGTTTGAGTAATGTTAATATACACCTAAAGGTTGAGATACATATTATTTTAACAATATAGAAAAACCCCACCAGGTTTATGGAACAATCTGTTAATGTTGTAAAGTTTTGGGGGTCACATTTTTCATTGGAAAAATTCAGAAGGCTAACAAAAGACATTGACTTTGATAACAAAGTTTATAGCTAGACACTGTTAAAGACTGAGATTGAATTTCAGTTTGGCTATGAAGACATTTTTATCTACACATAGTTGTCTCTAATGTGCGTTAAGTATCTGAACTCAGATAATAGTCCATGGAAAGCCAGTGAATTAAGTCCATGTAGACTTAAGAGCTCTTCAACTTATCATAAAATAGAAGCTGGAAGTGGAGTTTATTGCTTACCTGTAGATATTTAATGCAATATGAGATGCCATGCAGCACATAAACCATTGTATGAGACTGGCAGATGTTACATGGGGCTGATAGATATGACATGGGACTATAGGAGACCAGTGCCTAGCAGGAGCAGCAAGCGCAAGCTAGGAGGGATACTCTAGTGCATCATGTGTGATACTAAATGCCTAAACTCAGTCAGATGGACTACCAGAACACCTGATTTCCTAAATTAAGCAATGAAAATCATACTTTGTTCTCCAAGCAACAGGGAAAGTATGAGGATGGAGGTATGAAGTTGTGGAGATTGAGGTCTTTATCATAAAGACTATGGAAGTTATGTTAGGCTGTGTTGTACTTTAACCTCAGCTAGCAGCTAGGACCACACAGCAGCTTGCTCAGTTCTCCCTCTTTCCTCCCAGAAAGGTAAGGAGAAGAAGGAGAAAAGGAGGGTAAAGGAAAGCAGGGTAAAGGGGGGGAGAGGAGAGGAGAGGAGAGGAGAGGAGAGG
>VFFE01007724.1:1754023-1787295 GCA_008921705.1 Burhinus oedicnemus
AAGAGAAGAGAAGAGAAGAGAAGAGAAGAGAAGAGAAGAGAAGAGAAGAGAAGAGAAGAGAAGAGAAGAGAAGAGAAGAGAAGAGAAGAGAAGAGAAGAGAAGAGAAGAGAAGAGAAAGAAGAGAAATTTGGACAAAAGAAGAAACTAATAAATACAGTGGGGAGGGGAAGGGCAGGGGAGGGGAAGGGATTGTTTTAAATCCAGAGTACACATTACACTTTTAGGTTAGCAGTGTTTCCATTAGAATGGGTGTCATTCCTATTACTGTGCTTGATGCTGCCTGGGTGTGAGTCAGTTTCAGTCTCTAAAAGATGCAGTTGTATTGGGGCAGTGCCTGACCCGAAGAGGATACTCATCTGGACAACTTCTTCATGCGTAACAGCATCTGTCCACAGAGCAGTACAAGGATGTGCGAAAACTCCTCCAGTCTTCTTGCTAATTCCTAGCAGACCCAGCAGGATGGTTGTATGTATGTTCATTGTCTTCGAGGGTAGTACTGAGCTGATAATTGTTGTATTTATATTTTCCCTAAATAGCAAATTCTGACTTTAGGGCCTATTATTAAGTCTGAGGAAATTTAAATGAGGATATTAAAAGTTTGGAATAAGTGAGCTATGAGACCCTCAGGACCTCCAATGTGCTCTCAGAAAGCTAATCCTATACAGCATTAAATTGCTCTGCCATCCTTGAGGACTTGTATGCTTTTTATTTCAAGTGAGCTAATTCGCTACCATTGTCTGAATACACAGACTTGCTACAGCACTGTGATTTAGCATCACAGACTTGCTACAGCACTGTGATTTAGCATATCTGTCTCATCAACAAAAATGAGCACAGTTTTTCCTTCATTCTCCACAAAAACATCCATATCTATGTTAAAATATTAAAATGGGGGTTTATTACATTTTTTTAATCTAAAATAAATTTGAAACATATGAACGACTGCCTTTTTTTCATTATTTTTTTACAATATAGTAACCTTCCTGCTAGATATGTTTTTAGGGTTTATTTTGTTTTAAAGAGAAATGCATAGATCCTGACCTGAGAACAGCCCTTGAAAAATTAGTTTATTTGTTGTTTTGTTTCCTTCATGAATCAAACTAAAAAAAACCCAAAAGCACTATTAAAAAAAGTATTTCTGTATTTATATATGAATGTTTATATAACAGAAATTATTATTTTGAGACTTTCATATGTTAAACATGTAAATTATGCTAATGATAGTTTCTGTAGGACAAAAGTGTAAACGTGTAAATCCCAGCCACCCTGTCTTGGTTTGTCAGGAAAGTCCCATCCTGAAAATCCCTCTACATGGAACTACTTCTCAAAGTTTTGGTGGTATCTTTCTCCATGTGGGAAAAAGAAAGACTGCTTGTTTAAAGGTCTTCACCATTGTCTGTGTATCTGATCTTGAAAAATATTTTTTATACAAATTTGTCTGTATATTTGATCAGAATTTATTAATATTTTAACAGTAGTCAAAATCATACTTTTCATTAACATATTATTTTCTTAAAAATAATCATAACTCTTTTCAAGGTGTAGGTAATGTGTTGGAAACTTTCCTCAATGTTTGAACTGAACAAGTATTGTACCATGACATCATGGAGCATCTTTGGCAGGAGATACGATACTGAGGCTTGAAGAGGGATACAGGCAATATACATCATCATTGCCTTTTAAGTAGAGGTGTTACTCATTACTTTGGATCTACATTGTGAGTATGACTTTCATAACCAGCTACCCTGCCGTAATTTCAGAGTATTCCTTTCTTATGTGTTGTGATGCTAAAGCTCTGTCAAGCAGAAAATGTACTTCACCCACAAGAAGGCTGAAATTCAGTCATGTCTCAGTCTCTCCCTGTATATTCTTTAAGTACACTGGATGTTGCAAATATGTATCGCTTAGACTTCAGGAAGAAAAGAAAAAGCATTTGATTCCTTTTTCAAAAGACTGTAAGTCATGCATTATATGTCCTTTGGATATTCACCAAGACACATTCATAAATATAATCCTTTTCTCATCTCTTAGAAATATATGTATTTTTGTAGCAATGGAGAAGTGTGTTTGCTTTAGTGTAATACTAGGAATACAAGTATGACATTTTCATTTTAAGCACTTCAGACAGATTGTTGTATTTGAGGTCCTTTCGTTGACTGGCTAGGAAAGGTTCTGGATTTTAGTACACTGTTTCTGCTGTTACCAGGAATTGATCATGTAAGTCTGATACATTGTTTGAGTACAGAAAAACGTACTAGAAGTCCTCTACCCTTGAACTTAAAAGCTACACTGTTTGTTTTCTTGCTCTGAAATTTCAAATTTTGCCTTCCCACTGTACACACAGAGTATGAAGGTCAAGGTCATGTTTTTAAAAAGATTAAGTTATTGTTACACCTATTTCTCTGTGTTTTGATACGTAGAGATGTTTGCCCAGATACATGACCTCAAGTTACCTAGATGTTGTATGAATACCTAAGGATGGGATCACCAGGTCTCTCATCAGTAGTGAAGAAATAAAGCCCCAGAGCAAATATTCCTGTATTTGGGATTCTGAGAAAACTCTGTCTCCTTTAGAATTAGAACTCAAAGATCACATTTGTACCAATAAAATAACATAATTAAAAGTTCCAGTTAGCATAGTTATTTTATTTGTGTTCATTTTTGAAGTGTTCCCTTTCTAGTACATTATTATTATTTACATCACACAGAGATTATATGCATTGAACAAGCTGTTTATTGTTATCTATTTTAATAGCTGAATTAAACGTAGAGTTGGTGGGACTTTCCGGCTAATAACAAACTTTGGTTTATTTTAATATCTTCCTCTCAAGATTGAGTTGACACCTCTTTTCTGCTTGTATTTTCTCTGGCCTTGTCACAAATTACTATCGATATTCTGTTTCCCCCTTGTTGAGAGGCACGGTATGGTGATCTGTGCATCCATTTCCATCCCATGCACAGATTCTGTCTGATATTATGAAGCTGTTTCTGGGCAAGTCTGTTTAACAGGGGTGTGTATACATCCAGCTTTACTGACAAGGACTCTAACAAACTACATCCATTAGAATGGATGTGGTGGAGAGGTCTTCAGTTTGAAATAACACTTTGACCAAACAGTTAGTATTCTGAAGAGAGCTGTCAAAATGAGGAGAAGTAGCTCTTCTGGCTGTCTGCAATGAAAAGGTTTGGAGACTAGAAATTCCCTATATGAGACAAAGTAAGAAAAAAGAGATTCATGTCAGAACCTCAAAAAAGGATATGTAAGTAGCAATGCCAGCTTGTGACCTCCCTGCTTCAATGTCCCCATTCCACCCCACAGCTGCCTGTTCCTCTGCTGTATGCACTGTCATTCCCTCCCTTATGTGACTCTTCTCCCAGCTGCCTCCTCAGATGCCTGTGATCCAAGGCCTACTTCTGATGCAGCATCACTGCCTATTTTTGGTTCAGATTTCTGAGAAAATAGCTAAGTGGTAAGCTTCATCTGTTAGATATATAGATTAGGTCCATGGAAGATAAGGAAGATAAGACTGTGGTTAGAGTTAAGAGCTGCACCCAAGGCAGCTAGCAGCTCAAGTTTTTAAGAGGAAAACCATTAACATGACAACTAATAACAGCATAAGGGGAAAAGAGGGGAACTTGGTAGACAGCAGCTTAAGAGTTGTTCCACTCCAGGGAGCAACAAAGACCAAGGCTTCCCCCCCAGTAGACAACTGCTGCCCAACCACAGCCTTTTACCAGGGATTTACTGGGGATGGTGAGCCCGGTAATGCTTTTATTTCACATTACTTTTTCAACAGGATTCAAAGAGGATCCAGGGAACTATAGATCGATAAGTTAATCTTTTATATGTGACAGGTAAATGTAAATAAGTATAATAACAAATAGAATGAGTGAATCAATGGATAAATATTATATAATAAGGAAGTCTCAGCAATTCTTTAGATGACAGAGGTACAGCTACGAAGACAGCAGTTTACTTGAATGTCTAACAGACATTCAGCAAAGCTGCTCACCAAAAGCTTTTAAAGAAACAAAAATGTACTGTGAGATAAAAAGGAAGCTCCTCTTGTACACTGGTAACTCATTCAGAAATGAAGTGTGGGAATAAATAAATGATCAGTTTCCTTAGTGGAAGAAGGAGTCCCAGAGGGATCTGTGTTAGATATTTCGATGACATATGATGATTTTATTTTCTAACATTCATAAGTTATATTGAACAAGGGCAACAGGTCAGAGATAATGGTAAATTATTTGTGACAGTAAACCCACTACCTCTGCATCCGTATTTTCACGCTTCTTAACATTTCACCAATGTAATTGGCTGTATTATCAAAAGAACTCAAGATTTTGATATGGTTTTAAACCTTTCAGCATTTTTCACATACAAACAAGTTGTGACTGAATAGTGTTCTTTTCTCCAAAGTGAAACTTTAATTAGAAAAATAAATATTGTTTTCTAGTTCTTATTTTTCACAAAAAATGTTCTGCATGTCTTCTGTAGATTACTTGTAAATGCATTAAGATTAATGAAATGCTACAGCTGACTAAATAAACAAATAAAACCAATTTCATTTGCCATCACAGCAGATGTTTCATTTAGTTAAAAAAAAAAAAAGTCTTGACAGGATAGCTAATGGAGAAGTTGCTAGGACCTGAGATATGGAGAATCCAAGTTCAAAAACTTTTCTGTAGTTAGAGATATTTGTGCAACTCTCAATATCTCACTTCAATAAATAGCTCAAGCTTTGTTCAGTGATACAAGTAGGGACATACTGAAGCTCCCTTCGGATTCTTTATTTATATTGACCAGGAACTACCTAATGAAAGCTTTGATGAAACTACTACAGTTCTGTTCAAAGAAAAAAAAAAGTTAATGTAAGAAATCAGCAATTAAAAAGAAAAGTAAAAATATTTATGAGAAAAAATATCAGCTGTCAGCTATAGTTATATCCCTAGAAAATCAAATAGAAGCTGGTAAATGAAAATATCTGAAAATTATTTACAAAGTAATTTAAACAATAATTTAAAGCAGATAAAGTAAAAGTTAAGGTGAAATTTAAAGGGTGGATTTGTTTTTATTTCTACAAAAACCTGTCCTTTGCTTTTTACTATTTATTTGCTGAATATTGTTCTGAAATTTTCACAGTATACCTCACAACTGTTGTTGACTTTAGAAAGGGGTCTGTCCTTGGAACTATTTGCCAAATATTTGCAGTTGGACTTAGTTTTGTAAAACTAAGGCTTTCTAAATAATAATCAAAAAGTCCTAAGTTAGAGATAGTTTGACAGTCTTTGATTTAGTATTTGCATTTTACAAATGGAGAAAAATACATACACAGGAAAATTCAAGGCTCAAGACTGTTCCTTTTGGATGAATTGAAACTTCTGCTTAGTCCTATGACGTAAGATCAAGTTTTGAGTTAGTTTTGAGTTTATGAACTTTGTTAGTGGCAAAGCCTACAGATTTTACCAAAGGGAGGTGGGTGGGAAGGTGGTGTTTGCCCTCGGAGTGACTTTCTGTTCTCTGAAAATAGATTTAATGTATCCTTCAAAAATATTTATGCTTATATCACCTTTCTCTTTTGAGTGAACATTTTAATGGACTGATGTTGAATCTCTATAGTTCAACAATGGTAAGGTAGGGCACCAATAAAGGTCAACATTAGCAACAGCCTAATGATCCATAATCCACAAAATTGATTAAAAACTTTGATTTCAGTGAAAGGTATATTAGACCTTTATTGATGTCATATATTTGATGTTTCAGTAACAAAATGGCAATCATAACATTATAGCCTAGCTAGATAATTGTCTGAATGACATTTCATAGAATCATAGAATGGTTAGAGTTGGAAGAGACCTTAAAGGTCATCTCATTCCAACCCCTCTGCCATGGGCAGGAACACCTTCCACCAGACCAGGTTGCTCAAAGCCCCATCCAGCCTAGCCTTGAACACTTCCAGGGATGGGGCTACTCTGGGCAACCTGTTCCAGTGTCTCAACACCCTCACAGTAAAGAATTTCTTTCTACTATCTATTCTAATTCTACCCTCTCTCAGTTTAAAATTGTTACCTCTCATCCTATCGCTACACTCCCTGATAAAGAGTCCCTCCTCATCTTTCGTGTAGGCCCCCTTCAGATACTGGAAGGCTGATGTAAAGTCTTCCCGGAGCCTTCTCTTCTCCAGGCTGAACAACCCCACCTCTCTCATGCTGTCCTCACAGCAGAGGTGCTTCAGCCCTCTGATCATCTTCTTGGCCCTCTTCTGGACCCACTCCAACAGGTCCATGTCCTTCTGATGTTGGGGGCCTCAGAGCTGGAGCTTTCCAAATATCTGACTTGCATCGCTAGAGCTTATCGTAAGAAATAATTTGATAAGCTTCAAATGTTTTGAGTTTCAGACCCTTATCTTCACAAGTAATGTTAGCAACACTATTAAAACAACTGAATTCTGAACAAATTTACCACAGCTATATATCCTGTTTTTTCCTTAATGTTGAAATCATCACCAGCAGTGACTTGAGGGCATTGCACTTGACTGATACTCAGCAAATTTAATTTGCAAGTTTGACAAATATTGTGATGACTCAGGAATTCTGAGTACTAATCTGGATTTTGACATTGTCTTTGGGCACTTGCCCTTTTAAGCAACTGTCTTAGTTTCACTTTCTGTATAATGGGAGTTGTAGCAAAACTTACACATCTCATATACTTAATTAAGTAATGGTGGCAAAACACTTTGAAGAAAAAAGGAAGTATTTAAGTATTTTTAATGTAACCAAATTGAATTTTAGACAATAGAGTAACTTTTTGTCCAATCTGGACTTTTTACTGAAAATTTCATTGTGTTTGGCAGCTGATTCTTGTGTATGCCTCAGCTGGACAGCTAGTTCACATTTTAACATTTTAGGAGTGAATTTTCAGAACAGGAAATTAGATACGACTTTAATTAGCATAAACACAGAATTTATTTTTACAAATAGGCTTCGCATCTAGACATTAATGCATTGTGGATTTTCAACGTATTGTATTACAGTGAACCATTTAACACTTGCTTAATCAATTTAGTTTGGACTTGTAAACAACACAGGGCAAAAACTACAAAGGGAAATATTAAGGAAGGAGGAAAAAAGCAATTGGATTGTTAACTCAGCTGAAATAGCTGAAATTCTGAGCTCCAGCTGATGTAAATCGGATGCTCCTTAGTTATTGCAATTACATTTATGAGCAACAAGAAGAGCAGAAAGAATTGTGCTTATTATTTTGGCTGTATTTAGATCAGTCTTGTCAGGGTGCCATGCAGGAGAGCTGGGAGCTGGGACCAGGAGCTGGGAGCCATGGGGGCTGCCCAGGGCAGCAGGGCAAGGCCTCGCAGCAAGGGCACGTTGCACCACCCCAGCAGGGACCAGGAAGAAGGATCATTGCCCCAGACCTGCTGGCTGCACTCTTGCTAATACTGCAGAGGATTTGGTTGACTGCTTTTGCTAGAAGGGTGAGTTGCTGCCTCATGTTCAACCTGTAGTCTCTTAGGTAGCCCAGGTCCTGTTCTGCAAAACTGTTTTCTGTCCAGCTGGCCTCCAACCTTTGTGTGGGGTTATCCCATCCCAGGTGCAGGACTTTCCATTTGCCTTTACTGAACTTCATAAAGCTCCTTTCAGCCCATTTCTCCAGTCTGTTGAGATACTACAGCTGTGCTTTCCAGTTTGGCCACCTTCACCAAACTACTGTCATCTATGAACGTGATAATAGTGCATTTGTTTTCATTATCCAGGCCATTATTAAAGTGTTAAACCTTCTTGGTTCCATTGTCAGCCCCTGAGGACCACCACTAGTGAGCAGCTAAAAGTTAACAATTAGACTTCATATCACTAATCACAGCCATTTGAACCCTGAGGTCCAATTTTCCAGCCAACCGGTAGTCTACCTATCCATCTAATATCAGACTAGATCTGTAATAGGATAACTGGACTGTATGTCCATCATAACCATGCTCTGCCTGCAAGCTCTACACTTTCTTAACTAGGAAATGGGCTTGAGATTGCAGAAATAAGGACAACATGTTGATGATATACCAAGCATACACAGTTGTATTTAATCTTTATGTGACTGTGTATAACAAACATACCACTGCCTTCTGTAATGACTGTAGTATCTGCATTTTCTTTGATCTAGTCAGAATATAACTAAAGATAACTGATGAGAATTTGTATATGCTCAACATGTATGTGAGCTCAAAAAAGATCTGGATAAATTAAAAACCTAAAACTTTGCTCAGGACTGTTATTATAAAACATAGCCTTTGGCTCAGAAAGTCCCTGAAACATAAACTGGTGGAAACTGGGAGAGGAAAGTAGCATTTCATGCTAACTCTTGTCCTTTCCTATTTGAATATGTTACTAATCACTGTAGAATATTGAGGTAGATGGACTATCGGTACGGCTTTGTAAGGCCGTTGTGATTTTTTTGTTTGGTTTTGTTTGGTTTTATTTCCCATGGGGTCTTGCCTTCTCCTCCACATTTCCACAAAGCTGGATGGAAGAAGACAGTCTTGTCATTCTTTGTATCTTTACTTCACGGTGTTTTGCTCAAAACCTTTAGAATTCCTAAGACATACTTTTTGTCTTACATTTCTCTTTCTGCATCAGGGTGTTTAGCTGCACAGTCATACAAATGCTGAAATATTTTTAGAAACATTCCCAAACTATTCGCTATGATAAGCATGAAAAAAAAAAAAGCTCCATGCTTAGAAAATCATTTTTAGGCATTCAGTATTCTACCTGGGTTAGAACTAGTTTTAACTATTTTTTCTCCCCAATTAACTGAACTAATGAAATCTGAAAATGCACAAATTTAGCCCTTCATTTTAGCTACTTTTCTAATTTATCCCTAGTACTGTGTCAGTAATCTTTAATGCTATTTTTATTTTCATTTCAATTATATTTTCTTTTTTTTCTCATGAATTTTTATGTTGTTTAAATGGTGCAAAGAAATTAACAGATTTTATGAACAAAACTTATTATTAGATCAAATAACTTGATATCCTCTTTTATGCAGCATATATAGCTTGTTCCAATTTTGAGAACATAGCTTCTTTGAGACTACCACATTTCCCAGAAAGGCATAAAGCACTGATATCAAGATTTCAAGGGAATAAGGTACACATTTTGGAGGTTCAGGTGTTTCACTACTCTCTATTTTCTGAATATGTGCCTTTTGTCTGATGTTGGCTGCCTTTATATTTACATTACTCCTTCATATGCTTGATGGTTTAGTAATTACAATCAATAATAATAATAAAAATTATATATAAATAATATATATATAAAAATAATAATAATAAAAATCTGCAACGCAGCATTTGCAGAATGACATGCTTTCTATCCAGATGTGCCTCCTAAATCAATACAGCCAGAAAAGCAAAGCTAAGAATTCTATTTTATTTTCTTCTGTTGAAAGACAAAGCAGGGGTGGAAGCAGATCCAGCCCTAGTCTATTAAGGAATAACCCCGACAATCTCACACTTATGCCACTTGTGTTGTTGCAGATAGCATGTTTTCTGAATCTCACACCTGGCAAGGCCAACACTACTTGAAACCCAGGATTCATACCTTGGGGACCAGTACTACATTATCTGATCTCTGCAATATAGACCACGTCTCGGTACGACAAGATAAAAATAGCAGAGGCCACCTTGGCTGCCATGGGAAGAGGCTTGCAATGCCTTCCCCTGCTGTCAGCTGTCCTTCTTACAAACACCCCTGATGCTGTGCTGGCAGCATATGCAGTTTGATGTCTCCCAGAGACTGAGAAAAGCTGCTTGTGCTGCACTGGGCCTACAAGCGATGCCAGTCCGTCATCCATAACTGCGTGGGACAGAGTTTTTGTTCCTCAGCTACTGCATTCGAATTCCTTGCTGTAACAGATTGCATGGTTAGAAACCATTTGTGAGCACATCTGAAATACTCTCATTGTGTCCAGAAATCTGAATATTTTACATTGTGTTTTGGGTGAAATAATTCCTACGTTGTTCCTGGCAAGTTCTTGCTATGTCATATTTATTATGGAAGGGTCTGTTTGGTCCAAATTAGTTGAGACAAATCAGAAATGTTTCAGCCTTTTGTAAAGTTGTCCTCTATTTTAAGCTCAAACTGAAAAATTTACAAAAGTGTGACTTGGGCAACCATTCAATCAAGTGTTACATCAGATAATCTTTATCCCTTACTAGTGCTAAATAATGTAGCATTGTAACAAGGTGACCATGAACCAGCAAGGCACCATTGTAGCGTTTAAGGTCAACAGTGTCCTGAGCTGCGTCAGGAAGGGCATTTCCAGCAGGTCAAGGAAGGTCATCCTTCCCCTCTACTCAACATTGATGAGGCTACATCTGGACTGCTGGTTCCAGTTCTGATCGTCCCAATATAAAAAAGATATGGACTTGCTGGAGCAAGTCCAGTGAAGGGCCACAAAAATGATTATGGGACTGAAACATCTCTTATATGAGGAGAGGCTGAAAGAGCTGGTAAAAAAATGGCTCAAGGGGTATCTCATCAATGTGTGTAAATACCTGACTGGAAGAGATGGAGAAGATAGAGCCAGACCTTTTTCAGTGGTGTCCGGTGATAGGACAGGAGGCACTGGGCACAAATTAACATGAAATTCCATCTGAACACAGGAAAACACTCTTTTAATGTAAGGGTGGTCAACCACTGGAACAGGTTGCCCAGAGAAGCTGTGGAATCTCTATTTCTGAAAAAATTCAAAATCTGACTAGACTTGGTCCTGGGCAACCTGCTCTAGCTCACCCTGCTTTAAGCAGCAAGTTTGGACTAGTTGATCTCAGAAAGTCCTTTCCCACATACCAGTTCTTTGATTCTGTAATCTAAGCACTATTAAATACCCAGTGGGATGAATTTTGAAATATTCATATCTTTACTGACAACCTGTTTCTTGATAACCTTCCTTTATTCCTAGTGTCTTCCTTCTGATGACTGAAACTCTTGGCCAGTCTCTGTGGGGAAAAAAATCTTGAGTTCTTCATTTTCTTGCTTGAGGACATACCTTACCTGATTTCCCTTTTGCTCAGACCCATCCAACTCTGTTTGTCCAGACTTGTTCCTCGCCTTTTCCTTCTGGTTTCCAGATTGCATGACCATGTCATGCTTTTGATCATGCTTGGCCCTCTGTTGTGAGTTCATAATATTTACTTCATTGTGAAGGGTCACAGACTGTCCAGAGTCCACTAGAGTCTATGTTATGTAAATATTCTACCAAAATATTACTCGCATTGTACACTGGTTCCATCCTTCAATTCCTTTTTCAAAAGTATTCAGCATTTTAAAGCAAAAATACAATATTTTTATTTTATTAATTTATTCTAATTCAACTTAAGCATATTTTTTCCTCATAACGTGATTTAAAAAAAATAAACAACAACATTTCAAACCTAGAGTTAGGTCATACATAAACATAAGTTTTTTGTCTTTAGTGATATTCACATGTGGAATAGAGAAAAGTAATTCCCTGAACTGCGGGAAGTACTTGTTGAATTGTTATAGCCTGAATTCTGTCTGAATTCAGACAAGCTACATTGCTATAGTGGTTACTTCTTATCTTAAAATCCATGACTTTATGGAGACTTCCATTCAGACCCAGTTCAAAGACCAAAAAACATAACTTCTGCTGAAATGTCAAACTCTGCTTGAAACAACAGAACTGATTTTTCCCGAATTACTACAGCGAGTTTCTGAAGTTCCTTTATATAATCTTGTCATCACTTTTTGTGCTAGAATATTTGATTCATAGCCCTGCTGAAAGTCACAAATATTTAGAAGTCACAGCATATGTCACTAAGTTTCAAGCTTCTTAAACAGCATATTTTTAGCTTGATTAATTTGGTACAGTAGGAAGGATTTTTCAAATATTGTTTGTAGAAGATTCACAAGATAACTGCCTGGTAAGACACTTCAGAGAAGCTTATTTCTGTGCAATGAATCTGCAAATATCTAAAATAACCTGAGTTTTGAAATATTTAGTTAGGTCTTAATGTTCAGACTTATTCATGAACTTTGATGGATGCACAATAGAATTACCAAAACACATGTATCTTGCAGAATTCTTATTTCATAGGATTAGAAAAATTCTTTTTATATTTAGCTTAGAGCATTGAGAAAGTTAACCATATTTGAAATGACAATTAGAGTAACATTAACAAACCTCTCAAACATGCCATGAAGTCATAAAAGCAGGAGAAGCACTTATTGTGTATTATTAATGGGGTTCTCCAGGTTAAACTAATCATATTCATACACTGTATTACACTATGCAAAGTTCTCAAATTACCCACAAGTAATTTAATATACTCGAATCATATGTCTACAAGCACTGCCAAAATCCATTTGTTAAATTTGCATTCTATTCATTGAATATGAGGTTATACAGGGCAATATGATAGAAATATACTTTAAAATAAAATCTTCCTTTGGAATGTCAAGTAGATACAGACCAGAGATAACATATTGCCTCTGTGCTTTAGATGATGGATTCAAAAATATGGTGCTGCAATAGGGCAAAAGTACTCAGATCACTGATGAGAGTTAATGTCAAAAGGCTTGTTCAAACCTTATAGGCACTGACCCACAGCGACAGCAGTTATCATCAGCTCTTTCTGTATCTTGCAGGATGGAACAGAAGAGATTCTTCATCTAAGTAGAACTTTCTCATCATTTTACAGCATACCAAGGGAACATATTAGTTGCTATCAGCACTTGGGCATGCAGCTGGTGTGTTTGGCAATGTTTCATTAAGAAGCAGACATCTAATTAGGTAAAAAGAGTTCATGTTAAAAAACTTCCTTTAGTTTCAGAATATTTTAATAACTTTACAGTAAATATATATATATTCTAAATCTTTATTGCCATTAGACCTATCGAGAAAAAATGGAGAAGGCAGAAACACAGAAACAGAGAACTGTCTGGGTTGGAAGGGACCTCCTGAGATCATCTGGTTCAACCTCACAGCTCAAGACATCTAACAGCCACAGTAATCTTCCCATCTTTCTCCTCAGTTCTGCACTCTCCAAATCTCTCACCATTTTCTTCGTTTTTATTCTTATGACTGTCTAGTCCACCAATATTCTCAGCTCATAATCCATTATCACCCAATATCTACCTTTTTACTTTGATGTCATCCCTTACATACTGAATACAATCCTTATGTCAGCCTTCAATCTCTACTTGTCTCTTTTCATTTAAACTCTTCTCAAAGATCTGTATTTCTGTAATGCCCACCAGAAAATTATACAGCAAATTTTAGACAGCTGAATAAATGTCTTTCTTCTTACCCTGATTTTAGAAGTCAGAGGTGAATAAAAATATCTCCAATATGCTGCAAAAAAACCCACACTTGCATTGTGTTTTTTCACCTACACAAGGATTTCTTGTGGGCATCCTGTTGGATTCCTGCTTGAAGAGAGCATTAATTCCTTGATAAACATGAGATGAATATTCAGTTCCTCTGACAGCTGCTCACACAAGGCAGAAGTCCAAAGTAGTAACACTTGTTATGCTGAAATGGGAGGTTATGTTGCACCTATTCTACTAAAGCTGCGTTAGATATTGTTCCTCTTGAAATGGATTTTATGCCCCGTTAGCACATGACTGGTTGATAAAGGAAATGTTAATAATAGTTCTGTATGCTTTTAAGAGAAGTTGATAAGAAAGCTCCGAGACTTTGTTAAGTAACTTGCTCCAGGCCACTTATTCTGTCTCAGAACATGATATTTAATCCTCTGTTTAAACCATGCTTTTTCACTGAAGGAAAAGTTTGTTATTTATACACTAATAAAAGATCTGACCCAAGTGACACAGGTGAACGATAGCATTTTTGATTATCTGCAGTATCATTTATCCTGAAGTGGGATTCACACTAGAGGAAAATACAAACAATCAGGTCACTTTGAATGGAATTCATCTGACAAAATGTAGATGTCTACATTTTAGATAGTCATCTGAGGTTCCCATTACCTCAGAAAAAAATAGGCACTTCCTAAAGTTAATCTCATACTAATATAGATGCCTAAAATGGACCAGAAACACTGCACTGTGTTTGTTTCTTTGTATTTTTAATAAAGATAAGTAGGTCAGATGTAGATGATATGTTATCTAAATTGTTAGATTAATTTGTTCTATGAGACTCTTTCCTCATCAAAACTAGCTGCAAATCCAGTGTCATTGTCAGTGCTTCATAAGGTTTCTTTATTCAATTTGAGGCTCATGAAACAGTATAACTTTTGAAAAAACATAATCTTTGAATTCAGCTCATGAATTCTCATGCTGGAATTTGACTTACCTGCTAGTGAAATAAAACAGACACTTAGGCTGTGCTTACCCTACTAAAATAAAGCACAGCTCAAGCATTGGCTCACACTTGTCCATACAGCTGAATTCTTAACATGTTTTTTGTCTCTGCTTTAACATATGCCAACACTTCCCTGGACAGAAACCACACAGCACTAGTTAGGAATTGTTCCCAATAGGTATTTTGGATGTATCACCATTTGGTATGGTGAAGAAGCATGTTTAGGCTGTAAGCTCGAGCAGAGCTATGTCAGTTATACACAGAGCCAAGGAACAATTCCTACTCCGCTTCATTTGCTTGTGCAGGTATAGCCTTATGTGGGGGTCAGGCTAAAAGCTTCTTGCCCTAACTTAATAGCAGCTTTACTGCTGCTTCATCAAAGTCAGGACTTTCCTCTTATCTTTGTGTCATATATTGATTCATATATTTTGCACATTTTTGTGCAAATCTCAGAATTACACAGTGAAGACCAAAGGGGTTCTCTAATTCTACATATTGGAACAGGGAGAGCTTCTCTTTTCTTACACACTCAGTTGGTTTAAAATAGCTCATGTAATGCCTGAAACATGCAAATATAACAACTTTAGAGAAGGCTTTCCTTGTGCTTTCTTGTTCATTAAGTATATAAGTAATAGCTATTTTTGCATTTCTGAAGATGAAAAAAAAAAAAAAAGGACTGAAAGCAGATATGCCAGGGGAGGTTTAGGATGAATATTAGGAAAAAATTTTCTCACTGAAAGGTTTATCAAACATTGGAACAGGCTGCCCAGGGAAGTGGTTGAATCACCATCCCTGGAGGTACTTAAAAGATGGGTAGATGTGGTGCTTAGGTGTTTAGTGGTGGTTTTGGCAGTGTTAGGTTCATGGTTGGACTCAATGATCTTAAAGATCTTTTCCAGCCTAAATGATTCTATGTTTGAAAGTATTAAGGAAAAGAGGGCAGATCTTGTCTTTATTAGAGACTGTGTTTTTATTATATCAGCTCTCAAGTCATTTTCACTACATGAGAAAAAGCCCAAGGGATTTAAATGCTCTTTCTAAACATTCACTAAAAAGAATTATATAAAATTTGTGTTTTATTTAACATACCCAGACTAGCAAGCATATCAGTTTCAAAACCGTTTAGCTGGGTGAAGTTCTGGCATCTGTAGGATTGATTAGGATTTTATGGATGTTTAAAAATCCCTTACACTCGAAACTGAAGTGCAAGTGCATCACAGTAACTGCTTAAAATCTTAGCTTTCTAGAAAACAAAAAAGATTCAGAAGGGCTAGATTTTATTTTATAGTCCTGAGTTCAATGATTAACACCTCTTTGCTCCCTACACTTGCCCCTTTGACCAACCAATTCAGGTTCAGATTCATTCTTTTTAGATCACATTGTCACAATAGGTCAAGAACAGTTTCCATATTGAAGCCTGAATAAGGGCTTTCTAATACCTTTGCAGAGCATTCACAGAGTTATAACTGTCCCACAGTAAAGCAGAACTAAAGCTTAGAAAGGGCAGCAGGAACCTTACAAAGGATCTGAAAGAGAGGAAACTCCACATGATCTACTTGGAAGTAGCAGATGGATTTTAAAAAATTCATGTGGATGTGGCATTAATATTTAAGTACTAAAGATACTGTAATAAAGTAATAAAGTAATTCTGAGTAAGAGCTAGAATGAACTAGTGACTCTCACAATTGAAAAGAGGTTTGATAAAACTGGTCATAACTAGAACTGATGAGTTAAAAAACACTAAATACTTTTTGTTGGAATTTGCCGGCATGTCAAATGCAAATATACTGTGGAATTGTAGTATTTTTGGGAAAAAAGTATGTGAAGCCATCTCAGAATAAAATCTCCAACAGTTTAGCCAACCAACACTTCGGCAAACAGCTTGTCAGAGCCAAGAACTGAATGCCACAGGGTTCTGGTCAACATGCCGATTACAAAGTCCATCAGCGGTGGGTTTCTTAGTAGCCGGTCAGTTACATCTTGTAGAATTAAAGAGTCTTTAAGCATTCATCTGCAATGTTTAGAGAGAAGATTTAGGATGTTATTGGGAATTTTGGTTTGATAGATATACCTTGGAGGTCCTGCTCAGATGCTGATGTTTCTAAAGTATATGTAGCTGATAAATTTTTTAGCACACATGGTATTGAACCTAATCATTGAGCTAAGTTTGCTTAATATCTTGTGCTAAAAATAAACTATATGTTGTCCAGCAACCAGTAATCACAAGCTAAGTGCAATTATAATAAATAAAAAGAGGACATATTCTAAATGGATTATGGAAATTACTGGTAGCTGGAGAAAATTTAAAAAAAAAAAAAACAGGAAAATTCAGCTATTTGGGGAATGGCTCATGACATTTTCTCATACATATATGTATGTATAAATCTATAAATATATATGTACAGATATGTTTCATAAAATCATAATAGGAATAATAAAAAATCCTGTTAATAACTGCACTAAGTTTATTACTGAGAATAATTGCCATAATGTTTGGTAAAGACTTCTGGTCTTTTGGGTTGTGTTTTGCAAAGCAGCATTGTAATTCTCCTATCAAATGAGGATTACTGAAGCAGATTGCAGGCCACTAGTGAGTAAGCAGTAGACAGCAAGGAAAATGCTATACCATATACAGTTGAGATAAACATTTAAAATTGTATGATCTGGACTGTTTATATAACAGAGTGATGCAGGAGTTGATTGAGACAATTATAGTTATTCTTTTTTCCATTTTTTAATCCTGAAGAAAAAAAATTAAAAAACTCAGACCTTGAAAAAGTAGTATTGTTTCTCAGTGTTAGAGAAAAGTTAGAAGGACAACAAAGTTATCACGCCACATAGACTGGTTCGAGTCCCAGCCAAAATAATACTAGGACATTTAATTAGTAAAGAATTAAAAGATTGAATTATAGCTACTGCCAATCAAACATCTTGTGCTTTTGCAGAAAATAGGTCTTGGTAAACAAACTTAATTCCTTTCTTTCAAATTATAAATATATTTGATAATGAAAACGACACTGATGAAATAGCTTCCAGTTAGGTGTTTGTGACAAAGTACTGTATATTATTTGGAGTAAAGATTAGCAGTATTTGAAACCAGTAATGTAAACATTAAATTGAATATAAACCAGATGACATCTTAGGAAGTTGATGATAGTTGAAATACATTTTCTAACGTGAGTTTCTACTGACATCCCATAGGCATGGTAACTTCCAACATTGTTCAATGTTTAATCAATGAACCAGAAGTAAACATAAAATCACTGCCAGTAAAATGTGCAGATGAAAAGACTGGATGAATGATAAATGACAAGGAGATATGAGTCTTGGGGCACTGAGCTAGTTCAAACAAAAAGAATTTAATAATCAGATTCTGTATCCTACATCTGTGAACAAGAAATATAGACCATACTTGCAGATTGAGAAACCATAACTTGTAAAGAAGGGCCGTAATAATATGGCAGGCCATAATAAAACATATGCAATAGCATATAAGTACTGTGCAAAAGGGGAGAATGATCATGATTCTTGGCTGTCCAAACAGTAGAGTAGTACACAAGATGTAAGAAATGTCTTTTTTCCCCTGGATGTGCCACCAGAGTCCTGAAACACTGCCTGCACTCTTCTTGTCACATCTGTGAAAAGACATTAAAATATTAGAAATATTGAAAAAGATCAATAAAATGCCACAAAAGCACACAAGGTTTGTAGGAAATGCTGCAGAAGAATTCAGAACACTCTATTTGTTTATCTTACTGGAAGGTCACGGGGTTACAGTAACTCAGTGTCTTCACAGAGAGAAAATACAGGTATTGACAGGGTCCTGAACTGCACAGGGAAAGGCATACCAAGAACCAGTAGATGGATAGTAAAGCTGGATTTATTCAAACTGGAAATCAAATACATCACTTTTAAAAGGGACGGCAGTCCTTTTAAAAGGATAGTGATGAGTCTCTTACTGTCTTCATGTATACGCTTCACTAGCGGTGAAACACTGGAACAGGTTGCCCAGAGAGGTTTTAGATGCTCCATCTCTGGAAACATTCAAGGTTGGGTTGGAGGAGGCTATGAGCAACCTGATCTAGTTGAAGATGTCCCTGCTCATTGCAGGGGGTGTTGGACTAGATGAACTTTGAAGGTCCTTTCCAATCCAAACTATTCTATGATTCTATGATTTGAAGATACCTTCATGTCAAACCAGGCCACAGGTCTTGCCAAAATAAGTCAATATGGAGACTTAAGCAGCCTGGAATAAGTAAATTATTAGACCACATAATCTAAGAATACCATCTGCCTCAAAAATCTATTAATTTCTTGCAAAAATGCACACTGATAGCTGCAGCTTCTAATAATGAAAGTCTATTTTTGCTTGGATGTCTTTAGCTGAGAGGCATTTATTTTCTACAGTTATTTGATAGCTGCATAGTACATTTTAAGCATTCTTTCTCGCAGAGGGTTGTAAGTACAATGGAAACATTCATGTATTTAAAGCCTGCTTCATTCTCTGCCTGATTTTGAGGTCAGATACTGTAGAAGCAGCCTCTACAAATTAAATTCTTCTAATTTGTATGGAAAGGTATGAAAAAAAAAACTTGTGGCTTTTATCCCAGACCAAGAGATCAACCAAGCTATGTGGAACAGGAGGAGTAATTGCTTTTTCTTAGTAAGATGTCAAACCTTTTAAAACAACAAATGTTCACAGGAAGTCTTTTCATTTTTCCGTACAGAGGATATTAGCACAGATAGTTTCCATTAGTACCAACAAAATAAGCGTGTAAACCTTCCACATACTGTATTTATGGGATTATAAAGTTCTCTGTTGGTTTTGCATTCAATGATAGCTTTTTTCTTTCAGAACTTCTTTTGTTTGTGCATGAGGGGGACTTTGGATGTAGTTATTAAGCATGGCAGATCCCTTTATCTCACTTTAAATGGTGTTGGTTGGGGAATTAGCACACACCTCAGACTTGTTGCTAATGTGGTTGAAATACAGACACAACTCTTGCATTTAAGAGGAGGAATATATTTCCCATTTTATCCTACTTTTACACTAACACATTAAATTTTGCTAATTTTTTTCATTTTTTTCTATCTGGAGAAGTGATCTGCCAGTGGTGGTCTGTTACCCCTTTGCCAGAACAAACTCACCTTCCCATGGAGGTTTTATGATTTTCATTTATTAAACTGATGCAGACAAGACTACTCCACTGCCACTAATCACTGAGGCAATTTAGGTAATTGCTCTGAATAGGATTACTATTATCTGTCTGTCAACTGGTAACTACCTGTTTACCTTATTTTGAGATGTGCTGGTAATGACCTGTCTTTGTTTCCACCTAGTGTGTCTTCACTCTGTATTTTGGGAAGTTAAGTTGAAGCACTCAGGTCTAGAACTAATGATCTGGTATTTTGCCCCTTTAAGGATCTTAGATCTCATTATCTTGTCATGAAAACTGTGAGGATTAGCACAATACAGAAGAGATTTCATTCTTTGCTCTCCAGAACTTGAAACTTGCATAATGGACATGGTGCTAAAAGCTAGAAGAATTTTTGTTGTATTTTGTTTTTCTAACTATCTGAATACCTCAAAAGAGAGGGTAAGAAAATGTAGGAATCAAAGAACCCTATAGTTCATGTGGCAATAGCTTTGGCTGCAAAGCAAACCTTAACTACTATAGTGCCATGTAAGTCGTTAAGCAATTGGTGAGATTTAAATGCTGAAAGGCAGTGAATAGTACAGGGTTTGCCCTGAGGAGTCACATTCAACAATGACATATAATACTTTTTTGTTGTAGAATCTCAGCATCCAGCATTTGCAGATATAAGTCCAAAACCTTCCAAACTGACCTACAAGGACTTTCGTGATACCAGGGCACAAACCTGATGAACAAAAGTCCATGTGAAGTTGTTGCTGATCAGCTCAGCTGATCCCTCTTTTTCTTTCTTTGTCATGAATTGTGAGACTTCTAGAAAGCAGTCCGTAGGGTTAATCAGCATAGCGTTCATAAAGAATAGAATGGAATGGAATGGAATGGAACGGAACAGAACAGAATAGAATAGAATAGAATAGAATAGAATAGAATAGAATAGAATAGAATAGAATAGAATAGAATAGAATAGAATAGAATAGTTGAGTTGGAAGTGACCTAAAACATTCATCTAGTCCAACTGCCTGAACACTTCAGGGCTGACCCAAAGTTAAAGCGTATTAAGGCTATTGTCCAAATGCCTCTTAAACACCGACAGGCATGGGGCACTGACAACATTATCTTTCATCTCAGTATAAGAAAAATTTTTTGCAGTGAAAACAATAATTTGCTGGACCAACCTCCCCATGGACATGGTAGAGTCCCATCACTGGAGGTTTTAAAGATGTGATTGAACAGGGTGCTAGATAATCTCATCTAGGCTCCCTTTCCCACAAAAGGCTGGACCAGATGATCTCCTGAGGTCCCTTTCAACCTGGGCTGTTCTATGACTCTATGTGTTTCAGTTGGGTCTGTGGAGATCTTCCATCAATACAAGGAACAGTAAGAAAGAGAAGAGGGAATGAAGATTTTGCAAGGAAGCTCTTCCGTGATTCATTCGAGTAGCGTGTCAGGAGGTTCCAGAGGGTGTTCCTATATTCCTTATTAGTCTTTGAAACAAATTCAGTTTGCTCTCAAAGCACACAAGAAACAGTAAAGGACAATAAAAGACACTGAAGGGTTATTTTTTTTCCCATATGTTTCAATGCTTCACAGAATTATAAAGCCACTTACCCATTAATAATGAATAAAACATACAGTAGCTATGCAAATATCTAAATATATAGAATAGCTGAAGTTTAATAAACATGTATTTTCTGTTAGAGAAGCAACATATATTTTTTAGGCTAAATGTCATCATCAGTTCTGTTTATATCTCATTTTATATTTGAATGTCTTGTTAAAATAAGACAGGTATTGTTCTGGACAACTCTCAGCTCACAGGCTCTTCTGTCTTAACCTTTCAACATTATTATCATAACGTAACCTGTTTGTATACGTGTAAGCTGTCATAATTTAAAGAGAAATGCCTACCAAAGTGAGTACACGTGGGCTGTAATGCCAACAATGGGGCCAAGAAAATTAAAAATTGTATGTTCGAATGAACACATACAGTACTTTTTTTCCAAGGGGCCTTGTAAAGTTAATAATCATTTATACACCCTGCTGTTCTTTTTTCTAGCATTCATGTATCTTCTTTCATTGAATGGGATATTTGATACCTAGAAGAGCAAATAGAAAGAATATGAAGTCTCAACGTGTCAAACACTCTTTTCCTAAAGACCTATACACATTCATAAACTACCTTTTTTACTTTGTCGTTAGAATGATGCTCTCTATACTAACACCTTAAACACTTCGTCTTGCCCACCTCTGATGCTGCAACCAAGATGTGTGCACTCTCCTGTATTCTCACTTAAGCTGATCCTGGTCTTGAGACTTATTGAAATGTATTGTTGACTTAAACTGTTTAGTTTTAAGTGTAATTAAATGAGATACAGTTCCAGCCTGTTGACTGTTAATTAATATTTTATATCAATAATTTTGTATTTCAGAAGAATGGAGATATATTAAATATTGACTAAAGTAGTCATTAACAATGAATGTTTTCTCTGCTGAGACAAATGTTTTATAGTAGAGAGTATAATATACAAATGACACATTATGGTCTGTAAGAGCTGTGCCTAATAAGAGTCAATTTACGGCTCCTCTTGAGCAAGTATAGTGTCCAAGAAGTGTCTGTGTGAGAAAAGAAGAAAGAGAGTGAGGTTTAAGGAGATTATAATTTTATTTTTCTCCATTGCAGCTATATATCTGCCTCTCAGATGCCAAAAGCAAGACTTCAAGGAAACAAAATACCCTTTTGTACTCTACAGAAAATGATAAGCCTGGCATTCCCACTCACTAGGTTAGCAAAGGACACCTTTTGTTGTCATGGACGTGTATTGTCTCTACTTTCTACTGTTTGGCCATTGCTTCATTTCCTTTTCTGTTTTAGATTCGTTGTCTTCTGTTCCTGCTGCTAAGTGTAGCAGACTCTATATAAAGAAATAAAACAGGACACAGGAGAAATATTTCCTTTTGCTTTGACTCATTGTTTTAAAACATGTAGTTGCTTTATGACATTGTCATGAAACATTAATTCAGACATTATTTCTAGGCCAACACAGGCATCAGGAAATGGTTCCCCATAAGAAAAGAAAAGGTAACAGGAAATTTTTCCCAAAGCCAATCCAATATAAACTGGTATGCATAGGAAAATTGTGCTTGATCAGCAGCCATACTCTAATGCAGGGAATATCGACTTCTAACGGTCTTTTGATCATAGTAAACCTTGTTATTTCCTCCCAGCAGAATATTCTTCACCATTGCTGTGTTTCATAATCAAAATAGCTTAGTGATCAAAGGGAGCCATTTTCATTTCTGACACACAGAAGTTTTTACTATTAATGTAGGAAGAAACAGCTATTGTTGCACATTATTTTCCTTCTGAAAGAGTACTTTGAGCAGAAAGGAAGGGGTTATTTTTTGACTAACACATTTTCTAAGGGACAGTGCCAACATATCTATCACTTTCTGCTAGAGACAGACTAAAAGCATGCAGCCTGCATCAACAAAAACAGCTGTGTTCCAAGTACCGTATTTCCCATTAAACTCACCTTGCTTGACACCTTCAGTGCCAGACAGAAAAACTGCTGGATATTTTAATCTCACATGTTGCTTCTTCATTACAAACACTGGGCTTTCAACTCTTCCATCTTCCATCTTAATTTTCTGTTTGTGTTTTCTTGATAGTGAATACAAGATGACAACCATTCTAAAGACTGTTTGCTGACTTGACATTCACTTTGGCTGCTTAATGAAAGCCTGTAATACTCTCACAAAAATCCATCAAAGTTAAAACTTTCATTGAAACAGATCACTCAAGATGTATGAACTAGATAGTTGGCAGCAAGGTTTGATTTAAGGTAGATGATGCTATAAAGCAAAAGAAACTCTGGACTGCGTGTCAGGAAACTGGAGCATAAAACTAGAATATACTCTCAAGTGAAATGTTTCAAGAATCATTGCATGAGTAAGTTAAAGCAAATTATGCAAAGCACAGGCTGTAGGGAACAATTTTGCAAATGAATTTTTATGTCTAATTTCCAGGGCTAAGAATATCCATGATATCAGCAAATACTATGTGGTGAACGTGGCAATTCCACTATGTTCTTCTAAATGATTGTCGTTTCTATCATTCTCTGGAGGACCTTTAACAAACAAGGGATTCTGTCCTGAAACCATCACAGGATATTTTCACTGCCTGCATATCTCTCCACAATGGACCTAACAAAAGAGTCAGAAACACTACAAGGTAGAACTGCCATTTTCTTCAGTCCTGATCAATCCAGATCAGTGGCTAGAAACCAGTTTGCCATTAAATGTCATAGAAATAAACACAATCCCATTATGTTTCATCTTCAGATGGTAAGATAGGAGAGAAACTCTTTTGTTCTTGTAGGCTGTGCTACTGTAACCCTATGAAAATTCGCTGTTGCTTGGAGAACATTGCTGTTAAAAAGTCATTGTTTGGATATCTCCCATTACCATAAAATATCTCTGAAATATGGAAATTTCAAAGACTAAATGAGAATGGGACACCTTGAAATCTTTAAATTTTGCTACAGCACAGACTATTACAAGGTATTCAGTTAGCTCCTGGCCCTTGCTTATCTTGGTCATCTTCAGAAACTCAGAAGTATATGAACTCTCATGAACGACATTCTATAGAATTCTGTAGAAGGATAAAGACTCTCAAAAACACAAGCAACCCTTCACATACACAAAAAAGGTAGATACAAAGTCACAGCGTTAATGAACTGATTTGTGCTGATGTTTTCAAATATTTAATTAAAATAATAGTATTTATAAATTTATTTTCTAATATTTTTATGTATTTTGGATATTTTAGAATAGAGAAAAATCAGATCTTTACTGTTTATTCATTTGCGATGTCACTTTATTTTCTGCTGCAACATCCCATGATAATTGTGCAAAAAAGAAATTAAAGGAAAAGCCGATCATGTTGATCAAGTTCTAAAAATCAACAGTGCCAGAGTTTCCTATCTACACTTCCCTACCTACATGTTAGATAGCTCTTATGTTTTACCTTTGTGTTATATTTATACAAAACAAGCACATTTCCTTTTGGCATAGATTCCGCTAAGATAAATAAACCAGATTTTCTCTTACAATATCTTGGTTCATGATGGTAAATTTTACTGATTTTTCTTTTCCTGAATATTGAGTTTCAGAATAGCTCACAGAGTCCTGTATAACAGCCTTAACACTTCTGATCTCTCCTGGCAACATTTGAATGTGATTGATCATAAAAATACATTTTAGTTTACTACATCTAAATCTTTCTCCCTCTCTGTCATTTTTAGCTGACAGTCTCCCAGTTTACAACAGGTCTTTTTTCCTAATATTTCCTATATTCATGATTTTCTGATCTCTTCTATTATATTTCATCCTATTTCTGTTAATTCAGTGCTAACAGTATCCCAAATCTTCTTTTTTGGTATAGATACAAGTGAGTCCTAGATGTGCTGACTTCTATGTCAGATCTAATTCAGATTTGTCTGACAGGTTCACACACTAACCACAGATAAGGAAACTAATTAAGCTGCTATGGAAGCCATATATGCTTTGAAGCATCATAGGATCTATCTGATCAAAAACTGTTTTTGTTCTCTGAAGTTAGCTTTAAGCTAGCCTGATACTAAGCTCAAGATCAAGTGTAGAAAGAAGGATCATGCATCTACTCTTAATATAGCAGAACAATCAATTACCCAGCTGCAAGTGAATGCGGAACTACTCACGTTCTTAAAAGTCAAACTTAATATATTCAAATGTGACTTTTCTGCTTCAACCAGTTGGAGATGTAGCTCTCAAGGGAATGCAGATAAATCTTGCTTAGTGTTATTAAAAATAAATGTTTTATTATCATAAGTCTCTCTTTACTTTTATACAGAGAAATCAGTGGCAATTCTCTGCAGGAGATAGAAATGGCTGGATAGGAAACACGGTTATATGGCCTCCTAGGACACATTTATATTTTAATAGTAAGGGAGAGATGTAGAAAGATCACTGTTTTTGTCATCAAATTAATTTCAGTAGTTTTGTTGTTGTTTCAGTTTTTTACTGGGAAAAGTGTTTTGCTGAGAAAAGTAGTTGCCAGACTTCACTTAGAGCATTTTAGGGAAACAGAAATCACCAGGCTTGGGACAATGAGCAGCTCCTAAAAAAGAAATATCCACTACCTGGTGCTTACCACTAGGATGCTAGAAACCCCACAGTAATAGTTATAGAAGAGTTCTACAAACCCAGAATTTTCCCTCCACCCCCCACCCCCTCCCCCAGTTAAATTCAGGCTCCCCTGGAGGTGAGGATTTTTAAGCATACCATAACTCTTAAGTGATTTTATCTTTTTTTTTTTAATATTTACTATGGAAGGACTTTTTTCTTTTCATTCAGATTTAGTGTGTTATCTTTTTTTTCCTTTTTCTTATTTTTTTCAAGGATAGTCAGTAGTAATGGGTTATATTGCAGAACATCAAAATAAACCCTTTTTTATAAATCACGTCTATAACACCTGTGAGTGTCAGAAAAGTCTTCTTGCCCAATGCTCAGTTCTCTGTGCCATTTGAGAAGCCATAATGGGCCCAGCTGATTGATGTGTTACAGTATTTTCAAGACATCTGCATACCTGCAGGCATCTCAGTTGGCACTACATACCTCTATGTGGATAACCGCATTGAACCCTGGACTCTCAACATCGTCTACGGAGACTAGTCAGCTGAATAATTTTCTAGGCTTCATTAACAGTTCTGATTAAATCATGTGGACTACTTAGGCCTTGAATTTGACCTGAATCCTGCCCTCACGGAGACATCAACTCAATTGGCTAGTCACGGACACTGGGTGCCACTGAGACATTTTAAGTTATTGTGCCTGTCCTTCATGTGCTTCTGAAGACAGAGCTGGTCTCCTGTAGTTTGTATCGTAATGTTGAATAGAGTCTTTCATCTGAGAACGTACTTAATGTGATTGACACTTAGAGAAGGATTCAGATGCCTACACATAGATGCCCGTGCCAATTCAGATGCCCTTGGGTATTTTAAGCATTTGGGATTGGCTTCGTATGATGATGTGATGTAGGAATTCTGGGAGATCTGCATCCTTTTGGAGCACCATATATTCTGAAGTGCTTAACGTTCCACTAAATGCATATGGTTTAGGCAACTGAATCCCAAGATGATAATAGAGTCATAGAATCATTTAGGTTGGAAAAGGTCTCAAAGATCATCTAGTCCAACTGGAAGCCTAACACAAGTCCATCACTAAACCATGTTCCGAAGTGCCACATCTACGCATCTTTTAAATACCTCCAGGGATGGTGACTCAACCACTTCCCTAGGCAGCCTGTTCCAGTGCTTGATAACGCAACCCAAATAATAATACTTTTCAGTTCTGTTTTCCACCTTATTGTGTACACATAACGTTTAAACAAGGGTGATTATTCATGCCGACATTATCCCATCATTTTCTCCCCCCATACTGAGAGAACTTCCACTCTTCCACCTGTCACTAGCTTGATCAGATGTCAACACTTTTTATACACTCTCTGTCCTTTCCACCTAGAAGCATTTCTCTGCCTTTCAGATGACACAGAGGCACGGTTCTTCAGACTCCAAGGAATACAACTGAAGAAAATATAGGATGATAGGAATTAATCTCTTTTCTGACATGCGGAAATACCCTGGAAAAAAGATGCAGCTTCTTACCTATATTACAGTACTTTTTTCATTGATTCATCTAACTAGAGGGTAAAACCTTACTAGGCCTCTTTGGTGATCATTTTATAGAACTTCCTCACTGAGAAAGTGAAATAAGCTGAAAATAGGAAAAAGATCACGTATTTGGTGATAGTAGAAAATTACACTATTAGAGTTCTAATAAGGGACTGTGTTTGAAACTGTTCCAGTGGAACTTTCTACTTTATATACTCCATTCATTAAACAAGTTAACTGACACTTTACAAATATATTGCATGAATTCATTGCAGCCCTTGTGCCACTGGAGTAATTTGAAATGAATGAAAGAAAAAAACTTTGCACTCTAAAATATATCATTGCAAAATTATACTTAAGTATTCATGATCGAGGTGGGGGACAGGAGCAAGAGCATGACAGTCCAGTATTACAGTGTGTTTGTATCCAGGGTGGTATTAAACATAACTTAAAGTAAAAGAATTTTTCTGGTTTTGTATAATTTACGATATGAAGTTCACTATTCCCTTTTCACTTCCAGGATTATTTTGCAGAAATGTAAGCATCTGAGTGGATCTAAAGACAATGGTAGAAAATTAATAAATCTGTGATCTTGCACTTGTTAGCTTAGAATGTGTGCTTACTTCCAGAGAAATATTCGTGGAGTGAGAAACTACAGAATTTATAACTACAGTCCTACTAATTTCACAGCTTTAATTTCTTTGAGATTTTCAGGCAGAAGGTAAGACATATATTTTTGTACAAATTGCATAATCTCAGATGTCACTATTCTGGGTCACTGAGAATATGAAACAAAAAAGGCAAATGAACTTGTTACATGATCTTCCTGTCATGTAAATATGAATCTGCTCTCTTCCATGGTCATTTGAAAATGTTTAAATTTATGCTGCTAAAAACTACTTGTCTTGAGCTCAGAAATAGAACTCATCTAAAGGTGTAAAATTAAATCCTCTAAAGTGAAGAATGATTTTCTGATTCAAATACTGAATTCTGAGATTCAAATGCAATTTGATTATGATTCCTGTGCTGATCGTTTATGTGCAGTGAGACATTTCACCCAGAGTTTCTAAGGTTGCCTCAATTTTTTTCACTTCACATACATAGTTTCTGAATTCACAATGAAATTAAGAGATACATAAATATTTTTGCCATATATAAATCTTAACCAGTTGTTCTTATTTGACAGTGAAGAAAACACCTCTACAAAACTGTGGGCAAAATTTAAAAGATATTTTAAATATAACGAAAATTTTTATCTCCTCTGCATTATACTTGTGTGAACAAACTGCTACTAGACAGCGTAGGGTCGTGATCACTGGCACTATTTGTGTACATAGAGCACATTTTTGATCTGATTAAAAATATCAGATAATTTATCTATCTAAAAGTGACAGCTTATTTTACTAAATTGTCTAACATTCAAAAAAGAATACAATGCATCCAGAATGTCCAAACTATGAAATAAACAATTCTGCAACATATTGATGAAAAAACGAGGACAGAAGTATTTTGAAACAAGGCATTCAGAAATATTACAAAAAATATTTAACCAAAAATACTGATTTTAAGTTTGAAAAAAACAAAGGGCTTTAACAGTTGACTGGTAAATGTTCTGTAGCGATGCTTGTTATTTCTGCTGATAGTATAATCCTATGTGGCATCATGCTGACCACAGGGAACTTATTTCTTGTCCTGTCATGTGGATCATTGATACTTTGTCTGGACACAGGGATTTCAATTTTATGGAGACTCTGGAAATTGTACTTCAGTTTTTCTGTATTTAATTCAATACAACTGTCAATGTTTAGAGTGTCTGGGAATATATCTTCCACCTCAACTGTAATGAAAACTTAATGAAACCATGACTGTATGCAATGGATATATCTTGAAATTGTTGTAACCCATGGTTTGTGTTGTATGCTATAGGAGCTACTACAGCAGGAAACCCTTGCCACTGGCATGCAAGGAGCAAGTGAAAGAGTTCATGGCAATGCTAAACTCTATGTCCTGGTCCAAAGGCACAAGGGATGATGATACTAATGGTTATACCTTTAAATTGATGTAGCTAATTGTTTGAGTGGCATGTTACAGGAATTACTATAGCACCAACCACCTGAACCAATGGAGGATGAGCCTCATGAGAAACAGTGCAAGTGCAACAGTGACCTGACCTGAGCTGGCTTTGCTGCCCAGTAACTGCAGATAGTGCACTGCCTTTCCTGTTCTGAGAGACCACCATAAGAGACAGAGCCCAAGTCCTGGACTAAAGGAACTCAATAGAAATTTTCTAGGCACTTTCTGGACAATTTACAGGGGTGGTCCATAGACTAAGGGAAAGATATCTATGGATATATCAAAGGACAGGAAGAGGGGGGCTAATGAGGATGTACTGGATAATGTGGGACCTGAACATGATGCAAATGGTATGGAATAAGGGGTGGAGAGTGTACTGATTTTGGCTGGGATGGAGGTAATTTGCTTCATAGTAGCTCATATGGTGCTATGTTTTGGATTTGTGAGCAAAACAGTGTTGATATCACACCAATATTTTACCTGTTGCTGAACAGTGCTTACACAGTGTCGAGGTGCTCTCTGTTTCTCAGACTGCCCTGCTGGTGAGTAGGCCGCGGGAGTACAAGAAATTGAGAGGGGACACAACTGGGACAGCTGACCAAAGGGATATCCCACACCATATGACATCATGCTCAGAAATGAAAGCTGAAGGAAGAAGAAAAAAGGAAGGATGTTTGGAGTTATTGTGTTTATCTTGTCAAGTAACCATTACACATGACAGAGTCCTGTTTTCCTGGAGATAGCTGAACACCTGTCGACGGGAAGTAGTCAATGAATTCCTTGTTTTCCTTTGTATAGAGCTTTTGATTTACCTATTAAACTGTCTTTATCTCAACCCATGAGTTTTCTCACTTCTACCCTTCTGATTCTCTCCCCATCCCTCCACGGGGGAGTGAGCGAAAGGCTGTGCGATGCTTAGCTTCCTACTGGGGTTAATCCACAACACTGTACAAGAAATTTTTAAAGGAAATCTTTTTTCCCTTTGTTTTCTTCATGTTTCCTATTTAGTTATTGATCCAATTGACCCTCAAGATCCACTTTATCTGTGAAGTCACAGAACTCAGCTGACCAAAAATTGCTCTGTAGCACAATTAACCCGAGTTGCTCAAATCGTACTCTTGAATGGTGCATAAGGTAGGTACATAAAACATTCATGTGTTTTTCTGTCTTTCAGCTTATGAACTATTTATGATAGGCAGTTTGTGGTGGTTGCAACAGCATCCGTTACATGACAAATGCTGCCACCTGTATAGTGAATGCTGAATTTGAATGATTAACTTTTTCCTTTTTTCCTGACTGTCTTCCAAAGAAAAGTCATGTAAAGCTTTTTCAGCAGTAATAAATGAAACCTTGTGAGCTGCAAAAGGTATTCTAACACCAGGCAGAGGAAAAATAAAGGATTGCCTTGAGTCACACAGTAAGCTTTCAATTCTGTAATCTGCTTTTTACCATTTAAGCAAAACCAATAGAACGCTCTGGAATAACTCCAGAGCTACAGTGATCCTGAGCACTTGTGGGACTGGGATCCCAAGTTCATAAGAGGCTAAAAAGAAACCCTTCACTTTTTTTGGCACAAAGCAGAATTTACTGTTTTATTCTATAGCAAGTTTTGCTTTTGCAATATGGGTGCAAAATGATTTTGTTTTAATTCAGTGGAACTTTGTGTTTTCTTTGCATTTGTGTACCTAAATGTAAAAAATGAAAAAAAAAAAAAAGTGGAGATACAAACTCTCTGTCTTCCTAAATACTAATTTTAATGTACTAATTTTAACCAATTAATACCAACAGTGAATAATAGCAGCTTACACTGAGTTTTCAGTTGCCTCCATACACATAACAACAGCATGTAGAACTTTGTATTCAGAGATTGCCCTGTGCATGTGTGCGTATTGATGACTAATGAAATTAGAGATGTCGAAGGCATAGGTAGAAACTGCAGATTCATTATTGGCCAAGAAAGAATTACAAGTTTCTAACACCATTGTGTCCCGTGGGAGACTAATCCTATTTTAATAAATCTCAAAGAAGAGTAAGTGCAGGAATAATGCTTTGTTGTGCAAAGTTTGCTGCTTAAAGAGCATTTATTTGAACCTTAACTATAATGTAAGCATTTCAAAATATGCAATTTAAGCATAATGACTTATACTGTTAGACTTTACTGGGTAAATACTTCATCAACATTATAAAGGGCAGTCAATTATATGCACTGGCTTCAAAGACAATTGTCAGGTCCACTTCATAATATTATTTATATTCAAATCTTTGTAAGACAGTATTAAGAGGTTGAAGATACAATTATCTACAATACAAGTCCTGCAAATGCTGGAAGTTTCTAGTGCAGAGCTTAGTTCTGTACTGCTCTCTGGGTCACTCTAATCTCCTTTTACAGCTGCTGTCACATCTAGAGGGTCTGAGCGAGTGACCTCACCCGTGCTGAGAGCACAGGTGCCTCGAGCTCACTGTGTAATTGGCAGGGGGAGACACATTACCTCCCTAGGGATGACCAGATCCCAGGCTGACTATGTGGTCTTTTAGAGGTTTTTGTCTCCATAAACTCTGTTCTTTCCTTTTGACTAACTGTCTAAATTTAGGCAGAATCTATGCTAGATTCTTTTTGAGGTTCCTTCAGACATCATTTTTTCTGCTACTTCTTTCACACTCTACAAATTCAGAGGATTATTGTTCAGTTCAGACATTGTTACAACCCGTGTTTCAGAGTCTACTCAGCCAAGAGATTCGTTGAAGTCAGTACTGAGGCTCATGTAGAGAATGGACCAATGAGTCTGCTCTTTGTTTCCTCTGAGTGAAATGCTTTTGTTACTGTGTTGTCGATTTAGTCTTATTCCTTCTATATTTAACCTTTTTTTCTATTATTGCTATAAGATTTTAATAAAACACCAAAACACTCACAAACAAGATCCTTCCTCCTCAATCTTACGGAGTTGTCTCAAGAAACTGAACAGGCTCAAAATCAGTTTGATCTATCCCAGTACAGAGCAGGTGATCTCTGGTGTAAATGACTTAGGTTCTTACAGGGTTAATATTGTCAGCAGTAATGTCCCAAAAAATCGGTAATCTGCTCGAGGAAAAAATTGTCTCTTCATTAATAACCTCTAAAGTTAAAACTGCATCTTAGGTTGACCATTGGTACAAATGAAAACCAGCAAAGGACAAGAAACACAATGTTTGAGTATGACTGCTGAGCTACCCTTATATAAAAAGGTTTGAAAAAATCAGTCTAAAAAGCATCACAGCTGAGAACGTATTACCCTGCAACAAAAGTAACAAAAACAGGGAAAAAAAGTACTGAGATAATATGAGTAGGCTTAGTTAGATTATCAGATATGAATTTGGTCTCGCTTTTTTTTCTTACTTTTTAAACTCACTGATTGCCTATGCAGCATTTATGGGTTTTGGACATAGTAAGCCTGGACATTGCCTATAAATCTCATAGATGCTGTTATATGAATATTGAAATTATTCCGCAACACTATTTTATTTGCCCTGGTTTCACTATGAGAACAGTCTGTATATCATGACTGTGTTAGACAGTCTTATTTTGCTAAGGAAAACTGGCATTATGATAGAAATATATTTTCTGCAGTGAAAGAATACTTAGCATTTATTGAAACACCTGACAACTTATTATGACAAATCACAATCAAACACAGATGCTTACTCAATTTAGAGCCAATTTCACAGCTTTTGGTTATGTTAATATAAAACAGTCACATTAAATAGTTGTCTGATTATTATGAAAAATCTGCACATCAGCCCACTATTTCAGCCAATGCAAATGCAAGTACGATTAATGGAATTAAATCCAAATGAATTGCATAATATTCAGATCTTTTACATTCCTTACCTGAATTTTAAGATGTTTTCAAAAATAAATACTGATAATGGTATTTCTCTTTGAAAAGTTTGCTGGCTGTTATTGAACTGTATCCAAGCTTTTTTTTTTTTTTTTAATAAAAACG